>WOGP01002389.1:0-16851 GCA_015342065.1 Leptinotarsa undecemlineata | reverse complement strand
GGCCCAACTAATGACTACAACGATTAGGTAAATTACGATATTGCAAAGTTTTAATGATATAAATAAAAAATGTGTATGAATATTTCAACTAATTGTACTAAGAATTTTTCTTTCATTCTTAACCCTCTCAAAAATTAATAAGCACACCCTCGATTTGCTGTCAACTGGGCTTACTTCTACTCTCAATCATTATTGGTTTTAGTACAGACCGTTTGGGCAAATATCTTGAATTTACCCATTCCGTTCGTATTTCGATTAAATGATGGACAATTTTGTAATTTTTCACCATTTTACGATGGTAACCTTCCTATTCTCTCTAAATAGGTAGAACTAGTTTATCCAACTTGAAAAAATAAGAGATATGTACCTATATGATTTATGCAATAATAGATTTCAGCGAGTTGATTAAAAAAATACAATTTCAGAATATATAAGTCAACTTCTGGTTTTGTTCCTACTTTTATATTGGCCCAACAAATAAATCTTTCTCCGAAAGAATGAAAGATCATAGAGAAGGTGTTTCCAATAAGAATCCACGAAAATTTAACAACAACCAAATGAAACTGCAGGATTTTCTGAATATAAAAATTTAATCAGATTCTGGTGGAACAACTCTAAACAAAAGCTGAACACAGCGAGTGATTGATTCTGAAACAAAAAAATAATGTATCATTTTATTACAAAAAAAAAAAGTAAATTCCTACCCATGATAGTTTTTGGTCTGTGATTGTAGTAAACGAACCATGAATAAATTGCTACGCCTATCAGCATGAATCCCAGAGCCAGCAGATACTTAGGAGTCGGGTCCAAAACAATTGGAATAACACTCAGGTACAAAGCTACTACAAATATAAAAACAGGCACTACCAAGGGCACCTGCAACATACCAAAAATAACAAATTTTTTTCCAACTTCCCAGTTTTAAGTTTTTCAAACAGTCACGTCAATAATGAAAGCCATTCAGGAAGAAGAAAAAATGAAACTTGTGGTTATTAAAATAATTTCCCACCTCAACTTCATACACGTCTTCGACAACTTAGCCACCTTTAAGAACTGACAAATATTACAGCGACGCTTGAAACAAAACCACAGAACTATAACTAGATATGTATAGTCTGTGAAAGAGCAGAAACATTGTAGCAGTGACTATTATTACGCCACCGTTGAAATATTTTCTCATTTTAGAGATTATTTTTGCCGGGTGAGATATCATTTACTGAGAATGTTTTTTACGGAGTGTTAGTTGACAAATTGGAAAGTTCTGACAAATGTACCAACTGAAATTATATGACGCATTCCTACTTGACCAGTCTGATTCTCTATCAAATATAATTCATCACTCACTTTATACGGCCGCTTGGCATCTTTCATCGTCTTCCTCATCACCAGTAAGGATATCATCGCCACTCCGTAAAAGAACCATATCAAAAAACTCGCAAACTCAATCAGCTCCAGCACTTCTCCAGTGGAAATGAAAAGGAAAGCGAGCATGCCTTGCAACAGAACGGCTGGTAGAGGCGTGAGTTTTTTGAAGTGTACGTAAGACAGGCTTTCCAGCATGAAGCCGTCTTGTCCAGAAACGTAACACAACCTGAAATTGCATAGAGTGGTTTGTCATAGAAGATTCTAGCCAGGGCCCGGAAATGGAACCTTGTGAAATACCGAATTATTTTTCCTGAAACTCCTTACCTTGTCACTCCGAATTGAAGACTTAGAGCGCATCCGAACGTACTGAGGGCTACGCCTAGCGGGATGATCGCTGAAAATGACCCGAATATTCGCTCTCCAAACGTTACTGCTACGGCCTGTGCGGTTATCATCTCGTTGGGGGTTAACACTGTCATGTAGGACATGTTCATGAAAACATACAAAATAGTCACCATGGGAACTGCTATAAATATACTTCTTGGGATATTGCTGGAAAATTGCCCGATTAATGCATTTTTGTGGGAAATAATGATCGGGGAATCTACTACACTGTTTAGGAGATTTATAGTAGTAGTAGTAATTATGAATAGTACACTTTCTCAACACCTTCATTATTTTTTCAAAAATATTACACGAAAAGATCTATCCGATGCAACTCTACTATTTTCGGAACTTCAATTTCGACCTAGAAATTTTTATGACGCAAATACTCAACAGTATGTTGTTATCCGAACTTCAGTTTGATGTTGTAATTCGACCTATAATGGATATGTTTCTAATTCAACGCTAACGGCTTGTCTGCTATCGTTGCAGATTGTTACGTTTTTGCCCGACATTCCTTCCCTGGTTATTTCTTTTGTGGCGATTGAGATAACAGCCAGTTCTGTTTGAACCACTACTTATAACAGTGAGTTCCGGAGACATTCAATTCTAATTAGTACGTCATCAATATGGAGGAATAGTCTGAATCTTTGATAATTATTTTCTAAGCTAATTGGCATCACAAGGTATTAGGTTCTTGCAAAGGTTTTGTCCGTTTTTATGAGTCTACTTTAAACTGTAATACGAATTGTGTACTCGGGATTCGATGGCAACGACGAAGGTCGTTTTGTCTGGTCCTGATTGACGGAGATTCCACCGGTAACAAAGTTACCGAAGAATTTTGACGGTTTTCTCAAAGTAGAACTTCTGTAATGATTTGGCCCGGTTGCAGAAAGTTATAGTGAATCACAAGCCGCTGACCACCATACAGTAGGCATGATTTTTTTGGGTTTCGGTTCAGCAAAAGCAAAGAACATACATCGAAACGTGATAATTTCTATTGATCGTTCAAACTATGGGGCATCCACTTTCCAAGCTTTTTGACCTTTCTAAAACGTTTTAAAACATCAAGAACTACATGGGAGCCGACGTCCAGTTTTTCCGCCATCCCAAGCACCGTTTCTGATGGTTCAATCTTTACCAAGATCCTCAAATCCTCGTCCTGGATCACTATAGGTCGACCAATTCGGGGCTCATCTTCGAAGCTAAAATCTACGGAATGAAATTTCGCGAACCAACGTCAAATAGTGCGAACACTATCAATTGCCTAATGCATGATTGATTTTTCGGGTTGTATCGGGAGCGCTTCGGTTCAATTTGGGTTCTTTAAAAAATCTGGCCAAAAATAAAAAAAAAATGAACAAAATTCTCTATCGATTAATATATACCACAAAATATTTGTTGAGCTACAAAAAAAACCTGGTAGAAATAATGACAGTTTGAGAAATTAGGAAGAGTGGGTAATTCTTCATTCTTCAAGATTGAATGGGGATTTTGGATACTTAGTGATTGAGATAATAATGATAAACTCACACTTCGGGCCGTTTTAACTCTTCTGTTATAGCTGTCACAGATGACCTGAAAACATAGGACTAAGCAGACTTGCAGAGAATCGACTCAAATAACTTTCAGAAAATACTTTCCACTCACCATCCATCGTATGCCCAAAGGCCGCTGTAGAAAGCCAAAGCAAAGTCTTTGGGTGAAGTACTAGTTCCCGCGAAACCTTTCGTTAAATTGTCGGTGTTTCCTAAAAATCACCTGCATAAATCAATTGGTAAACCTTTAGAGGAAAATAAAGAGCCTCCAGAATTATTCGAGTGAGCAGGATGATTACCCTACCTCTGAAAATTTCGTAGATACCTCCACATATTACAATTAAACAAGCTATCACTTTGAAAGAACCAAATATATTCTGAATTCTGACATACAGCTTCACACTGCTGACGTTGATGTAAGTGGTGACACCTAAAATATAGCACAAATCAGCAGGAAAGTGACGTGAGGCCTATATTTCAAGAAATATCAAAACTGTGGTTACTAGAAAGAATTTAGAGTCTACATGAATAAAAAGACCCAAATTCTCGATAGTTATATAATATTTGAATACTTGACTTGATTTTACATTGAAAATTGTTTAATCAACTCAAAAAAACTTACCCAAAGCAACCAAGGCGATAGCAGTGATAACTTTCTGGTTTTCTTCTTGGTTGCTCATACAAAAGAAGTCGAGGATTGGCTGACAAAGATACTGTGAGAAAGTGAGCAAGAGCACAGCGATTTCTGCTGGTCGTATCGCTACAGTCATAATCCACGAGTAAATGAAGGCAGGTAGAGGACCCCAAAACCTATGCAGTGGGCTGAAGGAATCGACAAAATAAGCGTACTCGGATCCCGATCGTGGTACCAGAGTTCCCAATTCGGAGTAAGCTAAGGCCCCTAAAATAAAAACGTTTCGAATAGGCAGCACACATGTATTTTTTCGGTCTTTCAAATAATTGATGGGAATTAATATCGAAATAGTGAAACTTTTCTAAACTATTTTTTCCCAAATATTATTCGTGCACGCAAAATAACAAATGTCATAACCTCAGTTGTCTTTGTACGCACCATGATAACTGTCAGACACAACCTTTCACGACCCCGTGGCATTAGTCACTTCCAAATTTTGTCTAAGCTTAAGGCAACGTGAAAATTCGGAAGTGTTCCGAGACACCGTAATCCTAGCCATTTTCTAGAAGTGTCTAGTTGAACGCTTCCGTGAAATGCCAAAAAAAATGTTCCACTAACAGTGCCTAACTCCACAGTACCGTTTGCGAAAATTATATAATTTTAAATTAAGTTCGCACCTAGTAGAGATATCATTCCGCATGCTATCCAAGTCACAAGGCACATTCCCACAGATCCGGCATATTTCAAGGCTGAAGCTGGTGATACAAAAATTCCTGAGCCAATCATCACGGCTAATATATAATTCACGGCGGAGAATAGGCCCAGTTCTCGCTTGAGCTGGACTTTACCCCCATTTTCTGGATTTTTGGTCTCTGTAAAAATTAAGAAAAGTAGGTAAATAAATGAAACGGTCACCAATATATTAATATAAAAAACTTTTCGTTCTGATTTCAAATCTGATGAGTCACATACTGACATTGATGAACCTGAGTTCTGCTTTGATACCGATGTTGCTCATACACAATAATAATAATAATAATAATAAAAATATTTATTTGAAAGTAATTATGTATATTTGAGTATACTTTAGGTTTATGAATAAATATAAGAGATCGCACAGAGCATCAGATGTGTGTATGTGGCTGAGGAAATTCTCATTGAAATAAAAAAACAGGTATGCGCGTATATCAGTGAAAGTGGATGGATAAAATACAATTGATTAATTTTAATACATCGGTTATCGTTTATTTCAATCATAATAATAATATCGTTCATTATTATAATCTGAAGTCCAAAATATTTGCATTCTGCAATGATTTCACACAGGGCCAGCCGATTGCAGTTGAATCTGATTGGCCAGCGTAAGGCTTTTCTATTTTACCCAATATATGCAAATGTGCGTGGTGATCATGCTTTTATCATGCGTCTACCTTTGTTTGGGTCACGGATTAGATACATCACTTGCTTCATTCAATTTATAACTAAAACAATGTTAGTCAGAATTTTTCTCAGCAACTTCTTTTGAATTACTTCATTTGAATAAAAAGAGGTTTTTGATACACTGTCAATACTCTGAACAATTCGCTAGTACAAAAGTACTGCATAAATGGATGAGGCTGTATATAAAAAACCTTTGAATTATTGAATTTTAATTCATAAACCGAGTAATATATTTCCATAGATGACGTGCCGCCATATTTGACTTTGAAAAATTACTTCTACGTCGCCATTTTGATTATAAATTCACATCTATTGGAAATCATTTGCCAACAAAGGCAAAAGTGTTAGGAATCACACGTTAAAAGGTAAGACCTCGTTAGTCCTTAGCTCGCACAAGTTTCTCAACTTCTGAGAGTTGTCGTTCGTATGGGGGCGGCAGCTGATTAACGGAAAAACAGATTTAAATAGACAGAACAGAACACCAGAATAAAATTACGGTCTCTCGACAGGTGTTTCGCTAAACAAGTTAGCGCCCTCAGTAGATCATTATATATGACCAAATTTTACTACTATAATAGTATTTTTACATGACAGTGACCTAACTACTACGTTAGTAGCATAACTACTACCTAACTACAGATGCACTGGCATGATAACGTTAGATGTACAAAACGCTTTCAACTCCGCGCCGTGGGAAGGGATTTTGAACGGAATCAAAAGAAGAGATGCACCTGCATACTTGTACAATATTATTGCCAGCTACCTTGAAGAGAGAGAGTTTATAGTAGGACACAAGGGAAAAATGAACATCACCTGTGGTGTTCCACAAGGCGCTGTAATTGGTCCCACATTGTGGAACATATACTATGATGGGGTACTGAATCTGAAGGTCCCTAGGGAAGCTAACCTAATAGGCTACGCAGATGACCTAGCTGTAGTGGTGGTGGGGAAAAATGATGAAAGTCTGGTAAGAACTTCCAATAGAACTGTGAAAGATATAGCCGAGTGGATGACAGCGAAACAACTCAAGCTTGCCCTTCAGAAGTCAGAGGTAGTATACTGGCAGCAGACAGAAAACTGAAAAGAATCACAATTGATTCGGAGGAAACAAACATCCGTAGCCAAGAATCTATCAAATACCTGGGAATCCACATGGATCGAAATATAAAAATGGGAGCTCATGTTAGAAAAATAGCAGAAAAAGCCATAAGCAACATAAACAGGATAATGCCCAACATTGGGGATCCTCGAGAAGGTAGCAGAAGAATTCTATGCTCAGTCGATCATGCTGTATGGCGCAACGATTTGAAAAAGAGACATGGGAAAAGAGGTATAGTGTTTAACGGAAAGCAGCCATAAAAATAGCGTGTGCATATAAAACAACATCGACTAAAGCTCTGCTGATGATTGCAAGAACCCCCCCAAATAGATCTGCTGGCGAAAGAGAGAACAATTATACAAAACAACGTATCAAAACTGTTAGCAAGGTCACAAATTATGGAAAAATGGCAACAATCTTGGGAGATAGACGATGGAAAGGCCAACTGGACAAGAATACTGATAAGAGGCATTGAACCATGGATGAACAGAAAATGGGGAGAAGTGAATTACTTTCTCATAGAACATACAATTTTTGAATGCATACCTTGGGAAGAACAGAGACGAAACGCAGAAATGACAACAGGAGAATTAACACCGGAAAACATAATAGGGAAGATGTTCAAAAGTATAGAAAACTGGCAAGCCGTTAGTAAACTCTCCAAGACCATCCTGACAAAGAAAAGAAAAGAACTAGATGAATAATAAAGAAGTACTGAAGAGAAAGAAAGAGCCCTGAACCATCACTACAGTCTGCTATTCCGAAGTAATGCTAGAGAGCGGTCCCAGAGTAGCTTGCTTTGACTCATGAGTGGTTTTTTAGTCGGTAAAAATCCGACACTATCTGGTCACAGGGCGACCAGCTGTCTTTTGAAGATTTTTCCACTCGCTGAAAAAAAAAAACTACCTAACTACTACGTGTTTTTGTACCTATGCTAAACTACTTTTTGTTCAATACCTTTAATTTGTTATGTATTTCCTCTATGTTAGTGACTATCCCCTACCTTTTTCCCCTGATATTTATCTGTATTTCACATGGATACCCAGATTAATCACCTCAACAATAATGGATTCTACACAATTGCATATGGAGGTGACAAAGTTATCTTGTAGACTGGCAAATTTATGAACACACTGTGCGATAGACCGCAGATAACAAAGGGTTAAACCTGCTCATGAACAGATTAGTCATAAAAAAAGAGAACGGGTTTCTCATTGCCGTACTCTCATGTTGCCCATAAAACGGAAATGTACACTTATTGTTGAAAAGAGAATGTTACGTCCTATCAAATGACCCGAAAGAATATACAGGGTTCTATTCGAAACCTTCAACTTTGGTTCATTTCCGGTTGAACCGGTATACATTTTCAATTGTTTCATCACTAGAAACATGGGTTTCGAAGAACTATAGATACCTCCGTTTCGAATTTCTTAACCCACAAACAACTCTATGTTCATCTACAATGATTTAGTATCCAACCGGCATAGAGATTTTTGTTTCGAAATTTCTAGTCTTTTTTTCACACGCTTCATATTAGCTTCACCTGTATGTATGTTTGTTTGTAGCTCTGCTTTCCCGTTTGAATGCTCGGGATCTGTATTTGACAGAATTATCGACATTATTGCTTCATCTATTCGCGTAATTTTTAGTCTCTCTAAACTATATTTATTTCGAAAAATACTCTAAGAATTATGCGCTATTACTCGTTTTGTCTTTAGAAAATGGGAAAGACGGCACAATAATCTTCTATAACATTAATTAGGCGGTTGCGACAGAAATATTTCAAATTAATTTGTGAGGACCAAAATCGCCACTTCAAAAATATTCTCAATCTTCAAAAATATAGGCCAATCGATAAAACTCACCTGACATTTTATCAATAATCTACACACTTGCTTCACGGCAGCATGTCTCGGAAAAGAAACTTTGCTCTGAATTCTATCACTAGAGGTAGATACGAGTATCTCTTTCAATTCCCGATAAGACAGCAGTCGAAATTTTATCGTCCTTAAGCAAATAACAAGTAAATTGTTTTCAATTATCCAATGTAGGTACCGCCGATGATGTACGAGTAATAACGCATAAGCACTCCACTGGCGTTTTGTTTTATCAGAAATGTGAATGACCATTTACACCCGTGTTCATATCTCGAGTGGAAATTCAGTGTAATCTGAGGTGACTGGCTGGCTGAGTATAAGAAAATTGTTTACTGATTTTCTACACAACACAGTTTTGGAAAAAAAATATGTATAACATACTTATTCCTTCATCAATTTCTATGTTGACCCCTTCAAAGTAGTCCCCCTCAGATATAATACACTTGTGTCCAATTCTCGAAGCGGGTTTTGGTGTGTTCTCGAGCTCTCCAAGCTATTCGGTTGTTATCTCCTCCATAGTCGCAAAACACCGTTATTTCATGAGTCTCTTCAATGGCAGAGGGCCAAATCTGGTGAATACGGTGGTTGGGGAATGATAACGGTGTTGTTTGATACTCCTTATTGACTTAGTGACTGTTGCACTATGCCAATATGAAGTTGGGGCTCCAGAAAGAAGAATCAGCTATGAAGAAATATAAGATGGTCTGTCTCAATTATGTCCCAAAAATGAAAGTGCAGAAGGAACTCAGAAAGATAGGTTATTTATTCATTAGCAAATGCCAAATGTCATTATTTTAGCGCAGTTGGCAACCATGGGGTCGCATCACTTAATGAGGTGAATAATCTTCACTTTCTCAGCATTTTTTTTTCGGTTGTTGACGTGCTGGGGCCTCCAGAGCGAGCGTCCTCAGTCACATCTTCTCGACCTTCTGTGGAAAGCTTGAACCAACTGTTAATATTCTTCGGATTTAGAGTACAATCACGCTCACTTAGAAAAAGTTTTGCACAAAACCAGACTGTCACTATGGACATGTCGAAGAATTTGTGGTGAAAGTTGGGGTTAAACAAATCCATTGGATTTATGTGATGTTTGTCAGACCAATGATCACTTTTGGTGCAATTAATTGCCTGGTGACCGAAGGATTTACAGAAAACGGCCCAGGCGAAGCTCTCTGGTTACAGAGACAGGCTTGTCTGGCCATCAGTACCACACCATCAGCGTCCACGGAGATCCTTCTAGATCTACCTCCTCTACACATTTTTCTGAAGAGAGAGGCTGAATGGATTGCATGGATTTCATATAGCCTTGTGCATATTGCCAATCGCACAAATAAATTTAATGCAGAATGCAACAGACTGTTGGTTGACAACAACAGTTGTTTGGACTTCAGTGGAGTACGATGTCTAACATGCCTACTTACAGGTCACTGTCATTTCAACTATCATATACAGAGATCGGATTGTCGGAAAACAGTGTGTGTCGCATCTGTTTGGAAAATAATGAAACAACAGAACACTACTTGGTGCCTGCATCGCTGAGGACCGAGTCAGGTTTTGAGAGTTCGGCAGAGCCGTACTCTTATCATCTGACCTGAAAGACCACTCACTATACAAACTAATCAGCTTCGTGGAGAAGCTGGGTTTATTTGGTCGAGTGTGAATAGGTGTGAGCCACAATAAACCGTTGCGAGTTGCGGTGGAGGGTCGAATAGACCCACTCACTTTGAATCTAACCTAACCTAACCTAACAACACGCTATTTCTTGATGTTTTTTGGGTTTTTAACCTTCCATAATTTGATATAACTAAATCTGTCACCTCGCGTTGAGTGACAGATGGTGAGGGAAAAGCAATTCCAACAGATTTACATCCACAATTTGAAAAATCAATACATCCAAATCAAGTGTAATGGGGGTCTACGTTCCCCTAAAAAAGCTACTACATAATATAAAACTAATTAGAGTGAATAATTAGTAGTATTCATAAATTGTGGCTCAAAATAAAATTATTGATGGCAAATAAACTTTTTGTAGTTACTCAACTCCGTTTGAGAGCCATCGATGTTTCAGAAAGTAGGCAGAGAAAGGAGTTCATCTTGATGATCAAAACAATCAGTGGATGATTTAGAAACGAAAAAAACTAATCCTGATAGATATATCTACTACAAATTTAGTCAACATGCCAGTGTCAAAAAGAGGTATAGTCGGATATATGATACGGTTGAGACAGTTTGTGACTTAGCTGGTTATCTATAAGAGGGAGTAACTATAATACGTTCGCATTGATGGCTCATTTGATAATCATTATCAAAAAGCATTACATATTGTTGATTTCTGTTGGTTGCATCTCAATTCACTTAACGACAACGCTAAAATAAATAAACTTACGTGAAACATAACACCTGAGCTACATAACACAAGAGCCTACGAAAAAAACACGTTATTTTTATACACCATAAATATTATACCACGCACATCCCAAAATACCGACGCCATAACCTTTCCAGCCGATTCTTGTGTTTTCGGGCGCTTTGAACGAGGTTCACCAATTGCTCTCCACTTAGATGACGATCGTTTTGATTCCGGAGTGAACTGATGGATCCATGTTTCATCCATTGTCACATATCAACGCAAAAGTTCCGGTTTGTTATGTTAAAACACGGTCCAACACTGCTCAGAATCATCAAGACGTTTTTGTTTTCGGTCAACTGTGACTTCGCCCGGCACCCACTCATGCCATATAAAGCCAACACTTTCTTTTGACATCATTACAATGTCAGTTAACTTAGGCAACTTCACTTTTCGATCATTCAAAACGATTTTGTATTTTTTTTACGTTTTCTAGTGTTACTGATGCCTCATTTGGACGTCCACTGCGTTCTACATCATCGGTGTCTCTACGACCACGGTTGAAATCAGCAAACCCATGTTTAATTGTTGTTTCTGATAGAGCGGAGTCCTTATAACACTTTTCAAGTCATTGCTTCACTTGAACGGCATTTTTCCCATCAAGAAGCAGTGTAAAATCAAAACCCGAAATTGTGTTGAAAATAACCAAAGTAGTGTCACTCTTAGCACAATTACTCACAAACGTCCCGAGACGTTTCAGACCATGTAGTATAAGCTTTAAATGTATAGTCTCTATACAATGGTATTATGCATATTGAATACATTATATCATCTACAAATATGTCCTAAAATAATTTTTCACTAAAATTGAACATAACATATATTTAGAGATCCATAATTAAACATTACATTTTGACTAGTACATGGCCAGTCCGTCCCTGTCTGGAACTAAAATAGTGATCATCAGCTGCATTTCTCGGTTCTCGCTTTGATGCATCTTTTTATGATAGGTTTCCGGTGACCATTAAGTAGGTATTAATTTAATTCGAATAGATGCACTGTAAGTGGTAGTGTAGTAATTATTTCAAATAGTTGCTTGTGAATCCCGATTAGTTTGTGCCGCACTACTTTGTCACACTCAGAACACAAAAAAACTAATGTGTAATATGAACCCGTCTCTAAAATTCGAAACAAAACATTCCTCGACGGATCTTTTATAGAAACCAAATCTCTATAGTTGAGATAATGCAACAGTCGCCAAATCAAACTCCATTTTAAGGGTGAAACATGGATGACTTTCTTACCCTCCGTTGAAGATGCAGGAACCAACCACCAAACATACCTCGAACAATCCTTCAGCTCCATTCTCATCAAGAAACCAACATAACCGCATTAAATTGTGGTTCTATATTTAATAAAAGAACGTGTGGGATGCACGAGGGGAAGAGAAGGAAGTCGAATGCCATCGCGCACTTTGCATGGGGTGGCACTCACTTCGAAGAGAATGTCATCACACAAACAGAAATCATTAGGAAAATGTTGGTTATCAAGTTGTTCTTCTTATAGGACATACCAACCACCTTCATTTATATTTATAGAACGAGAATGCAATATTTTAGAAAATCGTTATGAGACTAGCCGCGTTGCCGCGTTTTGTAAACACAATATTGACCCCTTTTTTGGCTGTTGCGACATCTTTCGGACGAAACCTGAAGGTCCTTAAGCAGATGGGTCGATCCAACTAGAAAAAAACATTTCTATGTTGCCTGAATGCTCTTCAAACAACGCCATGGGCGTTGGCGTTGCTTGAAGAAAACCTTATTTAAATTTATAGAATTCACGTTGAAAAATCATCGAATGAGTATTTTTTGACCCTTTTTTGGCAGTAGCGATATCTATCCAACTTTTCTCTATGATATTAAAGTTACCTTTTTTTCGGATAAACTACGGAGCGGGCGACATCTAAGTTTTACAGTACGAACGTCAAACTCAGGGAAACGGTTGCAAATATTCGAATAATAGTTGTTTCACTCATTTAATGTAATATTAAGTTGTACAAATGTGAAATTCTGCTCTTCATAATAAACAATCATTCTGGAAGATATTGTTGATTGTCACTGATAGTTTGATTACGATATTCAGATCTGTCATTTGCTGCATTCGAGCAGACGCTTGATCGTACCAGCAGTGCAGACGTCATTGACATCTACGGCAGGACAAGAACTGTTTGAAAGTGCAATAAATATCATGCCATACGTCAGTGACGTAAGAAGTATTTCCCGCTCGATCAAACATCAACCCGTGCCCTCGGTTTATTCTTTGTTTATGCTTAATCTACATTCAAAGGAACATTTTTTAACTTACCGAGATTGGCGACATCTATGGATGAAATAGCGAAACCTACAACTGCACAGAAAACTGCTGTCTAGTGGACAATGAGATATGTAAAGGAACGAAAAAAAATTATTAGAAACGCAAGTAGGTGAATCTGCCAAGTAAATAATTATTGAGACAATGTTTTCCAAAGCAACCATTGTTTCCAGAATACTACCATTCTCGAAGGATGCAACACCAAAAAAATCATCTTCTTTTCTGCCAATGAAAATCAAAGTAGGGGTAGATAACTATCAAGTATGGATACAGGTGAATCAAAATGGATACAAAAAAGTTTCTTATTTTTTATGAAATAATCGAATGCGAGCAATAAAACTTCTAATCCATATGTTTCTGTTACTTCCGTTCGAGCATCTCGCTATCAAATAACTTCATATTATGCTCCAGAAGTTGATCATCTATTCTAAATAACTAGTTTTGCATCATCAATATCCGTACAATGACCCCACACGAAAATAATCACTTTAACTGTTTTGAATTCAAAACTCCCGCCATCTTCAATGTTTATAAACCAAAGAATGGTTCTTGTCGTCTAAAAAATGTGTTCCACGTTGGTGTTTTATTTCGAAAACCTTCCGAATCGAAACTAGTCCGGGGTGGAACTGAAAAATGCGAATCGTGCCGGTGTTATTCGCTTTTTTTGTCGTGGTAAACCACTCGGGTGCGGAATACAAAAAACCTACCGTACTCGTGTCGATTTTGGTTAGGAATAAAGCCCACACGTTACCGTATTTTTTGTCGAATTTTCAACGGCTGGATTATCCAAAAGATCGGATGTCTTTAAGGTGAGTTGATTAGGATGAAAGTGAATGATATCACCACTTTAACTTCCTATATACAGGTGAGATTATATCACATGGAGGTAACAAATCAAAACATTGAATTGCAATGTTGCCAAATCTCAAATTAGTTTGAGGAGATTGCTAAAAAAGAACAATTATAATTGTGTCTGTTATTTTTGTAATGATGACAGAACCTCTTCTTTTACAGAATTATTAAACAATTGAGGTTATTTTATGTCAAACACAAAAGGAAATAATATTAAAACGAACGTTCTTTGTAATCAGATGGACTTTAATATTGTTGAAAAATATGTAAAACAATGTGAACAATAAATAAATTAGAATTCAACGTAAACATTTTTCATAGGCATATTTACATTGAACGTGTAACAGTTACAGGGTGTAACTGTTGATGGTTCCTTGTCATATTTAATGAAAGAAAGGTCATATAAACATTATCATACATTTTCACTGTTTTTAAAATAAAGTGTTGAAGTTATAATGAAAAAGTTGTTTTGCATTATTTACACAAAAGATATTTCACCGATTATGCTGGGAAATAAGTTACATATACATCCTTAAAAAATGTCGTTTCTTGTAAAAATTAAAAAATACTGATTGAAAAATATTTATTGACTTTCAGGAAGATTAGCCGGGAAGTATGGAAAATGTTGTAGTTCGATCTGACAACGTCGCGAAATAAATCTACTATTCATTTAGAAAAAAAAAATTGGAGATGAGATCGACCAATGATTGCCCTAGTGTTTTACATTTCAACATTTATGAACAATTCAAAACATATTTTGAAGACAACAATGCCCGTGAATTTTGAGAGACCTTCAAACATTAAAAAGCCCACTGCTTTTCCCGACAGATGTCGCAGTAGGGTGTATCTACTGAACATAGAACGTGATTTGAACATTTTGTGTGTGTAAGACTAGCGCTAGTTTGGTTCGTCCTCTGATTAGTAGATGGCAGAACTAAGCAAAAACACCAATACGCCTGCTCATTGATCTTGACCATATTGTCATAAAAGCTTTCGGTACTTATTTTGAGATGTATCGTGAAAATTAACATAAAACCAAAAACGTGTTTGACAGGGCCGTACTTACACAGATACTGAATTTGTAACATCTATTTCCCCACATGCGTTATTTGCAACAGTATCGATTATCTCCGGTAGATTCCACTTGAACCGTTTAATTTTTTCCAGGATAAGGAGCGACCATAATTCTGATCAGAGTTTAGAAATATTAAGGCTATGGATCGCTTCGGTTAAAAACGACTACCACTCTATCAACACGAAATTCATCGAAGAGGATCCCCGGTATCCTCACGAGACTGGACCAGCTCATTGGACAACAGATCGCTTCAACCATGTCATTAAGTTGAGAGAGTCTGCTTTGGAAGAAGGGAGGAAGATGTGGGCAGATTATCTACTGGTAACTTTAACTCAAAATGAACTTCCAATTCTTGAGTTGTATTGAGATTTCATTATAACACTGAACCAGTCGATTTCCTTCTATATTTAGGTTATACATGGATGAAAGCGCTTATTCCTATAATCGATTGTACGGTCAGGGAAACACTTAATTTTAAGATTAATTCCACTGAGTTGGTTCGTATTCAAGATTCAATTAGGAAAGATTCGAAATCGGAGTCACTGGAATCGAGAGTTTCCTCGAAGTTTCCAACTTTCATTGTATAGAATCGCCCCTGCCTGGCGCCCAACGTGGAGCGTCAGATATACCGGATGGTTCGATGCATTCCGCTGGTTTCACTTTCGATGATTGAACATTCTATTTGATGTGTTTCAAACTTCCACTTTATTCGATTGGATGGATTTATGTCTAATATTTGTTTACAATTTCAGCTGTTTAGCATGTTTAGTTTGTTGGTGAGAGGCATCAAAGTTAGGTAAGGTTCTGACCAAAAAAACCGTCGCATGAGCATCGTTTAGAAATCGTTGAACGATGTCAACGGCGATCCAAATTCAATCAAAATGGTCATAACTGGTGACTAATTATGAGTACATGGTTACGATATCGAAACAAAGTTCAATCGTCCCAATGGGGGAGGAGAAGAGCCGAGACCGAAAAGCACGCCAAGTTTGATCGAATGTCAAGGTTTTGCTCACTGTTTCTTCGATTACTGTGGCGTAGTGCATCAGAAGTTCTTGCCACATAGCCGTATGATCAATAATCAGCTTGCGAAAAGCAATACGAAAAAAATGTTCGTTATCGTGGAAAAACTATTGATGGTTTTTGAATCACGATAATGCATCATTCGCCATTGATTCTTCGTAATCAGGTCTCAGCCACCGTATTCACCAGATATTACCCCCTGTAAGTTTTTTCTGTTCTCGAAATTGAAGAGACCCATGAAAGAACGGGTTTTGCGATGATTGAGGAGATAAAAACCGAATCTCTGGGAGAGCTCATGGACATACCACAAAGTGCATATCAGAACCGCTTCGAGAAACGGAAAAAATGTTGGCACAAAGGTGGTACATCTGAGGTGGACTTCTTTGAAGGGGACAATAGAAATTGATGAATAAATGAATATTTTTTGAGAAAAATGGAAATTCACCTTATTTTTTTGAACAGACAGCATATACACAGACATGATTAGTTGTAGTAGCCACAGTGTTACTTGGAATATTCCGCAAAGGTATAATGTTCACTCATATAGCCCGGAAAACCCTGAAACGTGCAGCGACGTTACTGTTCCCACGAAGGGAACCCCAACCTTCTTGGGGTTCCCTCCGTGGGTGTGCTCAAGTGTGCAGGGGCAGCCGGTTTCTTGTCTTTATTCAAGGCGGACCTCTTGGCGCCCAACGCAGGAAGTGCCCTTGCTGTTGGAGGTGGTGAGAGGGGGAGGAGGGTGCACTTATAGTTGCTGCCACTGTTGCCTCTTTCGCTCTCTTTCTCCTTTTGGCCTCGGCGCCGCAAATGCGCTTACGCCTTGGCCTTTGTATTACATCACGAGGTG
>WOGP01002388.1:0-16851 GCA_015342065.1 Leptinotarsa undecemlineata | reverse complement strand
AGTGTCTTTTTGGTAGTACAAAACGTCAGGTTAATTTCAATATTTTAACTTTTTTAGTGCTTGTGAAAAAAATTGTTATACAAATTTTATGTACCCCTTTTAAGATGTTGTCTTAACAAGGGATGCTCCAATGAAATTTCTTTATATGAATGATCCTATTTTTTTCCGATGAGGAATCACCTCCTCAAATGTTTCACACTTATTTAGTTACACCCTGTATACTTTTGTAGTAATACTTTCAAAACTTTATTTTGTACATCACTTACAATGTATTTGATAAAAAGTTTTCAGCACTTTATATTTCTTCATTCTTCATTTAATTGTGTCCGTGCAAATTCAGTACAGATACCTAAGTCAAGAATATAAAATTATGTTATATAGGTGCAGTATAAAATACCTTTTTGATTTACAAATATGCATTCTACGTTTCACAAAAATTTCCAGAGTCATAGTAAAGTTATTCAAATTCAAGTAGAAAGTATTATGAAAATTAAGACCTCCAAATCTCGTTCACAGGCAGATATGACCATGACAAATATGTTGTTTGTCGTTCGCTTCAGCCTAGTTCGAGGAATGATACTCTGAAAGGAATTCGATTTTCAATTATGGAAAATTATCGACTTCATGTTGATGATGGACACTACGTTGTATTGACGAGAGGCAAATTAGCCCGAAACCGGCCTGCAAGTATGTCCGTTCCAATAATTGAAAATCGATTCCGGCAGTTGTATCGCCAACAGCATATGCAGAAATTTCTTCTGTGGAGAATCGTGCACTGACACCTGTCGGTTATAACCCAATGATCTTCGTGGTATTAGTCAGGGGAGTAGTTGTTTTCTGATGGTTGTCAGTCTTCAAGTATGCCCCCTTACTATATGTGAATTTTCTTTTGACCTTCAGGTTATTTATCCATATGATAAATGCCATTGAGCATTCCGCTTGAGGAAGCTGTTATCTAATGAAATGGTTTTTGTAAAACCTTCCATAGTGAAAATTTTACAGGGTACTGTATTAAGGGTTTACAAAAGTAATCTCTTCAAAACTCTGCTATTTTAACAATTCTGAGTTTTCAATGTTGGTCGTTTTGAATAATACTTTATTCACGATGCTTCGGAATTTTACAATATTGTCCGACTTAACAATTCACCCCTGATTATTAAAAATTCTGAATATTCCTGAATCGATAGTCAGCGTGGGAATTGTTGCTGGATCCAAGTATCGGAAGCTGTCGTTTGAAACGTCTTACATAATATGCCTTGCAAGCTTAATGGAGTAACTTTCCTATCCTTCCAGTATAAGAGGATTGGGTTTTATCCCTTTTATTGCTATTTTCCGTCGCGTCGAGTAATTTTTTCAAATATTTGTAGTCTTATATATTATCCTTGATGTCTGATATAAATCCAGAAAGATACGGGCCACACTGGGATGGAATAATTTATGGGTTCGTTTGAACCAGCGCAGTCCTGACATTCCAAAATTTATTTTGACGTTTATAACGGACTAGATCCTACTGAAGTGAAAGGATACGAAAGACCAAAAGTATGGGTTGAAGAAGCACGTACAGTAGTGTGACATTTAGCGAGATAAAGTGCCGACAAGAGCTTGAATCATTTCTATTTCCGATGACATAAATAATAATCCCAGTTATATTTTCATAAATTGTTGGTAGAAATATATATATATATATGTGTGTGTGTAATTTAACATCCACTGCCGTATCGTACTTTTTCTATCGCCGAAATGATGAAGCATTTTACTAAAAAACTCAAAAAAAATTGTCAAGGGAAAATTTGTTTTCTTTCAGTGTGTTTTACCCTAAAATAGAAAATGTGTCCAGACACTGATACTGAAGAATATTTTTATTATATTTGTTATGAAATGGGTTTAGCAAGATACAATCACTACTTCAATCATTCCAAAATTAAACAGTCTTTTTGAATGTACTTATTCGAATATAGTTCTTAAATTCCATCATTTTCGTTAGGTTGGATAAATTGATATTCAAGGGAGGATCGGGACCCACAAATATACCGAGCAAATGCCAGAACAGCGCTATCGCTAATCATGACCGGCGCTAATTTTGTTTCTCGAGGAAGGGATGAGGTGAATTTTTTGCTTTATTTTTGGGCTTTTGGAAAAGTTATATTAAACTGGAATTTTTCAACTCGCCGTTTTGCTATTGTTTTCATACCTACGTAAATTTTTAACCAACATTACGCTAACGCTACTCTTCTTTCTTGTTCCATATCAAAACTTCAATTATTTCGCGGATATTGCGGCGTCGAATCATCGAAGCACCAAGCATTTTCCAGATGCTGTCGGTATTCATAATGAAGATCAAGAAGTAAAGCCTGTTCAATGGAAGTTAAAGAAATAATGTAAAAAGTTTGCTATTTTATTAATATCAGGAATACAGGCCATCCTGAAAAATCCTAACTTGAAAAATGACGATTTATATTTTGTTGGGATGAAGATATCTCTAATCTTTAAGCTCTACTTAAAAATAAAGTTTTATCTGTTCCATCCCGTGCGTAAACAATTTAAGGAACGTTTTTTGTTTCCAGACTCTAAGAAGTGCAGTAAAGTAAAATGAATCTCAAAGCTATCTTTGATAATTAAAATGACATCATTAGCTTTAATCTGTCGTAGACAATGAACGTGTTTTCAGAAAGACGTGTGGTCTGAAAAGACAGATAATAAGTGAATGTGTCGATATTTTCAAGCGTGATAACGTAATTACATGTCTGTTAAAGCAGCGAAATTTATCAGTATCGTTAATTTTATGCTTGGCTGAATGTTGAATGTTCTCAAGGCCAGAAAAAGAAATATATAAAAATATTATTTAGTCAAATCGATGCTCCGGTCATATTCATATTCATTACATTATTCGATAATATCATTATTCATTACATTAGAATAAAATGAACTGAATTCCATCTTTCATGTAATGTCTTCTCACGTAATGGAAAATATATAAACAAGTTCAAGGACTTCTTGTTTCTCATTTGTTTATCTGTACATATTATCATACCGCTTATGGCATAAACTTAAAAAGAACATTCTTTTGCACGTAGTACGAGAGGCCACAGGGGATATTCGATGGAAGTTGAAATCATTTGCTACTGCAAGGACTTATTTAAGTCATGCGTTGTTTGTCTGCAGCTATTTCCAATTCCAATAGGCTTTCGTATTAGGTTTTAGAGTCTCCTGTGTCAGTGGTGAAAGTACATTATTTATGTACTATGGTTGAGATAGAAAACCTGGGCCTTGGATGTCTCGAAATGCCGACTATATTCTTGTTTACCTGATAATTCGCTTGCTAGTCTCGTTTCCTTTCTTTCATTAATATTCTGCATAATTTCTTTGATGTTGATGATCTGCTTTTCTCAGAATACAGTAATTTTTCCTCACTGGACCACTGTTGGTTGTGATTCTCTACACATGGTTCACCATGTTTATGAGATATGAGTCGCTTTCAAAAATCCATCCAGGTGTCTGTTCTGTTACATTGTTTATTTTTGGCCTTCAATTTGCATTAGTTTCGAAATGCTATGTTTGAAACTACTGTTTCACAAATTCTGAGTTTGAGATATATTTCCGAACTTAATCGTTAATATCTTGGCGATCTTACCCTAACAAAAAATCCTTTTTGGGGCGCTTTTGACAATCATTCGTTCAGTCTAGAAGAGGTTCGATAATTCAAGCTATTTGCCCATCAGTTAAAATTTTGGCCATAGGTGTTTTCCAACATCTTCATGACTTCAATTTTTCCTTTCCCAAACAGTGTTGAAGTTGTGTCACATCCGGTCATAGCATATAGAAAGAGAATATTTTTCTTGCAGTGTGAATACTTGTTGAGGCTCTCAGTCGAGTATATTTTTGTTTTAACATGCAAAAGACATTTTTTGTAGACAATCGTATGAGGAATAATTTTTATAATGACCTTTATTGACCTCTGAGCCATAGGTCATGAGATATTCGCGAAAAACGGATTTTCGTGACCTTTTGACCCTTATAACTTTTTCAGCCGGCATGATATCAATGTCGATTTTCACATCTTCATTGAAACGCCGGTGTATACCAAAATTCAGCTCAAAAGGAATTTTTCCGCAGATTGAGGTTTAAAAAACCTAAAATGACTAGATTATGAGCAATCTACAATGTCTTCCCCTATAATGTGTGTACGTCTGAAATTATATCGATAAACACATCAACTATATCATCGTCTATGTCTACAATACATGAAAACTTGATTGTGTAACACCGATCTCTCCTATCAGTTGTTCCAAAGTAACCCAGAGTGTGATACCTAGATAGATATGCATGGAAATTCTCACTGTACAATGTATGTGTCCTTTGGATCGTAGAAATGAGTCCCAGAAGTCCTCCATCTCTATCCACGAAAATGGTTACGATTTTTACCTGAA
This sequence comes from Leptinotarsa undecemlineata, assembly GCA_015342065.1. Taxonomy (NCBI): domain Eukaryota; kingdom Metazoa; phylum Arthropoda; class Insecta; order Coleoptera; family Chrysomelidae; genus Leptinotarsa; species Leptinotarsa undecemlineata. Next base: position 12,424 of record WOGP01002388.1, on the reverse strand, counting down.
GGCGTGCTTTCGTTGACATAAGGGCGGGGAGTTTCGAAAAGTTCAGAACTTTCAAGCATATTTGAAAGCATTCCAGAACAGTTCAGAACATCCCGGAACATTGTGGCATGTTGTGTAATATTCGGGACTAGTGTGGAACATTTGGGAATATCCAGAACATACCAGATCATTGAGGGAGATTCCAGAACACTCGAATGTTGTGGAATGATGTCATACATTGTAGACCGAGTATATAAATCAATATCTGTCGACTTATCACAATTTAAAGTAATCCTTTCATTGAAACTACCACAAAATCACACATAAACACCCTTGGTCCTTATTTTTTAATCCCTTTTGAAAGTGACACAAAGAAAGACTAAATTTTTCTTTCGGTTTGGAAGTTCACCTAATTTAGAAATGAGGCCCTTGAGCGAAGCTGGGTACTTGGGTACCCCAGCTAGTTGTTATGCTCCTTTTTTACTAAGTTGGAATATGTAAAGGAATTGGCCGATACTTATTGGGTACTTAGGTAACACTTTCTGCGAGATTTCCACTAAATAGTTTTCAAAACCGCTATATGTGTTTCACTGTACAATAGTTTCTTTAGACTTGTTAAATACAAATTGAGTTTGTGTTAATTGAATACTTGATAATTAGTCGAAAAATGTTCTTTGACTTCAAGAAAATGTTATATCACTAGTTGAACAATGTACTTTTTTAGAGTTGGGAAAATATTTTCGACGAGACAGATGGAACATTGGGTTGTATTTGTTTCACTTGCGTATTACACATTCTTCATTGGGCAATTGAATGTGTAATTATTACAATCTGCTGGTCTTTTTATTATATGTATATTAAATACTATAATTTTCAATTCGACATAGAGAAAACTAAAGGGGAGTATTAAGAGTCATACTACTCATTCTTAACTTCTGAATGAAATAAAATTTATTTTCAGAATTTGAAGGCGGTAAGTGCAAAGAGCATATGAAAAAGTATGCCATCTCTAAATATTTTGAACATTTGATAGATAATAATGTGGGTTAATGTAGTATTGTTAGTCATTTTGAAGATTATAAATGTCGAAACCACAATGATAGTAAGCGCCAGCTTTCTTGTGGTACGTGCTGTGTGGGAGCCCATCTCGTTCCGTTATTCATTATAATATCCAAATATGGGTCATTTCTTCGTACTCTGAAGAATAAGCAATTAACACAATATAATAAAATTGTAACTGATCAATGTCTGTGTGTGTGCTTGTGATGAAGCTCAAATTCACATTTAGTGTCTGATTTATTCAAATCGGTTCGTAATTTAAAAAAAAATCAATTTGAGGAATCACGTCAAATATTCATTGAAAAAAATACTATGAAAATACCTACTGTTCGGTAGAAACTTTGACTATTTATATTTAAAGTTTGTATAAATATTTTCTCGTAAATCAAACACATGAGAACTTTAGAACGTTAGGAAATTTGAAAAATTCATCCACGTGATCGAAGACTCAGACTCAACTATACATACATACCTATATGGAGGGTTGATCTTCAAATTTTCACCATTGAAGTTCATAATTCGCTTTGATTCTTGAAGTTTATATGGAATTAGAATAAATATGCTCATTTTAAATTATCAAAATACTTTGGTTTATTGGATATTATTGAAAATTTTTGAGGAATTTACACATAACAGTTTAAACTTTCAAGAGGAGTGTTTTCAACCCAAAAATAATTTCTTTCGACACATGTTTCACTCACGGTTTTATTCGTCAACAAGAGACTGATGGTTATTTTCACCTGATTTTCTCACGGATTAGCTATTTGGTTTACCTATTGGCGGTACAAAGTATACTGAAAATTACTATTTTCTGGTAAGGTAAATTCAACAATCAATTCATTACAAGTGAATATTCTTTTTCTTCAGAACGGTATTTTATTTGTTGTATCAGTGTATCAGCACCCCTTCTGAATTATAAGCACCCCCTCGAAAATTTTAAATAGCAAAGGGGGTCGTGTGGCACCTTGTTGAAAAGGGATTTTAGTCCTTTGTTCAGCAATATAAAATTTTTAAAGTTTGGTGCAATCATAACTGAGAAAATTGATTTTTAGGATGTAAAATTTTGATAATGTGTCTAGGTATCATAAAACTTTACGTAGAATGAAGATAATAATGCCACATAATATTTAGAATGTATTTTTCAATGTAATTTACAATTAAATTAAATGTTCAAAATGCGCACCATTAACTTTTTTGAAATAACCGAGGCGATTTTGGAATTCTCGTACATTTTGTATGACCTCGGGGATTATTTTGTTAATTTCTTCCGTTATCCTAACCTTTAAATCAGCAATATTGTTTGGTCTATTAAATATACTTTAGATTTCAAATAACCCCATAAGAAGTAATGAAGAGGAGTCAAATTGGGGGATCTAGCCGGCCATTCGATCGTTCCACGTCTTCCAATCCATCTATTGGGTAAAACCTCGTTTGAATAATGTCTAACTGTACGTGCAAATTGCGGTAGAAACACTATTTTGTTTATGAACTGCAAATTTGCGTTCATTCTGTCCATCATCAATTCACAGAATTCTGGTCTCCTATCAGGATCATCTGCATTTAACTCCTGAACCAACTAAACTTTGTAAGGGTGGTATTTTTCTTTATGCAAAACTCTCAAAATAGATGATTTACTTACATTATTGTCGGCGGCAAGTTCTCGAGTTATCTTATGCGGATTTTCCTCAATCTCTAGAAGTACATGTAACTTTTTTTCATCAGTAAATCGAACATTTCTACCTGGTTTCCCAATATGTTTTACGTGTCCATTTTCAAGAAACTTTTTTTCAATTTTGCTAACTATAGACTGCGATTCGTGTTGACCAGGGTATTTATTATTAAAAATTTCACAAACCTCCTTTTGAGTTATTGTTTTTTTACCACCACCAATCATTCTTTGAGTCTCGGACAAATGAGACGTAATTAAATTTAATACGCCCACAAATATTATACTGACGTCTTTTAGTAACTTTAAATGCCTAAATGACAACAGCCTACTAGATTCATATCAATTGTTTATTTGGCTTTTTGTCTAATATTTTAGTATTTTTTCCAGGATTCAAGGTTAGTAAGGAACGTGTTACAGGGATGGTCTATTTAATAGACTTTAAATTTAACTTGCGTGAGACGAAACACTGTTATATCTCAAGTGAAGATAGTCTATTACATCAGTTTGAACTTCCATTGTCTAATATAATATAAACAATATGATTCATAGGAAACATTGGAATCAACTTGTTTGGATTTGAAATTTTCGAACATTGTAACAATTGATATATCGCTCGGCAGATATCTTCGATTTGGAGCGTGAGCACGTCTGAAAAATCAAAGTTCATTTAAATACATATGAGTGGAACTGAATTCAGGAACTTACCTGTAATGTGATATCGATGGATGAAATGTCTCAATGTGCTCATCAATAAGAGAATAATCTATTCTCTTCCTAGCTGAATCACCTCTTAATGATTACCAAAAATCATAAATCCCTAATGAATCAAGACAGATGTGGATACTCAAAGTAACGTATAACACATGAATTGAGAATTATGCGCCATACTACCAAGCTTTCCCAGACAAAAAAGCGGTAACTTCAACGTACTAGATACAAATGCGGTATATGCAAACGCGCCTAGGTAGATACGGCGTTTTTGACTAGTAGACAGCAAATACCACATTAATGCTTAGAATTCATGGATATTTCATGAAGATACGACATAATGTGTATTGATTTCCTGTATAACTTATACAGATACTGCATTTCTGTCTGGTGAACAGATATATAATGATGTTAGAATACCGGTAACCGAAAAAACAAGAAATCGATTTTTTTTTGATACCGCTTTTGATTTTAGCACGGCAGTATAGACTTGCATTCTGTTTTATGGCCGCATCGTTTAAAGCCTACTTGATCAAAGTGTGCGCTACATGAAAAAACCTAGACGCTCTCTCAAAACGACTCTAGCAAAACAACATATAGGGTGTCTCATTAAAACTAAGTTTTTCATCCAATAAATATTGATATCTCATTTGAAAATATAAGTTTTTTAAACCATTGAATTGTACGTAAAAAGTACTTTGAAAATTTTTTCATGGAAACAAGAAATTTTCGACAGGAAAAAGTTATATATCGATATGCGATATGTTTTTCATAAAATTTGACCTCCAGACACAGCCATCACTTTTCATCTTTCTAGTATGAAAACAGTGCCCAATTTGGTCCACTCTGTTCAATTATTAGATACAGATAATAGCATTTCTTTTCAAACACTCAAATCTTAAGGGTCCATTTTTAAAAATATTCGATACTGAAGTGTGTATTCATTATTACTGTAAGTTTTACATCGTAATACCTTTTAGATAATCCATAAATGAAAAACGAAGATATTTTGACTTAGTCACTTATTTATTTACAAGTCATGTCATATAACATAGTTAATTATGTACACATACTGTAGATTTATCAATTACCTACAAGATTAAAAATTCATTGCAATAAATAATGTGATTCGAAATTCTGTAAAAATATTATACACTTGAATCGTTTAGAAACAAATAACATCTACAAAATAGCGACATGAACTTTCAACAAACTGTACAACATATTACAATAGATACAAGTGACCTAATATACATTAAGTCCATTAGAACAGAAGATCAATTCACATGATTTGTCAACTTTAGCAAAAATATTCATTCTCGCTTATTGCCTTTCCTTCACTGAGTATACATCAAATTTATGAACATGGAAATAATTGGTCAAATACACCATTACGCTTTTTACTTATTTATAAGGGATAAGTAACATTTGGAAGTATTCTCATTAGGGTATTTAAATGTTCTTTGGGCTTGCTATCTTTTTTGAAAGTAAATTCAATACTCTACAGTTGAGACATTGGCAATTGATTGAAATTAAAAATTACATTCCACTGAACAAAACAATTTAGAGAATTACTTGAAGATTACTTAGTTTTGTAGAAAAAAATCGGTTTTACAAGTCTGCTAAAGAAGTTGAATTTGATAATATAACAAGAACAAAACATAAATTTTTACATAACATGTATAAATGTAATATAATTCGAAACGGTTCAACTGATACATGTAACTTGGCCCTACAGGTGTTTAAAAAAAAGCGATACCCCCCTGGTGTCGATGTTGTGAACTAGAGACAAATACATTGTTTATGGCAGTAGTCATTGATGAGTGTTTATTTTTGTCGCTGTTATATATGTATTGATTACTCTAGCGAATCGGTGAAGATTTTGTTACTTTTTCTCAGAGAGAGAGAGAGAGAGAGAAAAATAATCAATGAAATTAATCGTAAACATATTTTTGCTGTATTGCAGAGTTGAAGACATTTTATATAAGGAGAGTGAATGCACCTCATTATCATCAGACATCAAATCAAATGCCTTACCTACTTTTTTGGTAGCTGTATTTGAGATCCGAATATTGTAGTTAGTATAATGCATTTTTGAAAAAAATTTTTATCAATTTTACTGAAAAACAGTTTATTTCTAATCGACTCAGCCAAATTGAAACCTGGTAGAGGCTGATAGGTTGGATAAGTACTTCATCGCCGAGAAAAATATCTGTCCCCCGGAATAAAATTCTTAGCTACGCCAATGGTGCAGGAGTTCAAATTTAATAATAATGATTGTGGTGGAAAGCAAAAAATATGATCTAGGGGAGTGTTGTTTAATTTTCATCAGTTCGGACTTCCATTGTCTAATATAATATAAATTGATTTGAAATCCCTGAAAAGAAATTAAAAAGCCTAACCGTAAATAACAATTACATCAAAACAAAAGACTGAAATTACAAAGAAATAACTTACAAGCAACAACCAAAAAAAAAATAGAAATATTAATAAAAGCTGAAAATTGAATAATTAAAAAATATTAACAAAAAAAAAGAAAAATAAAAATTAAAAGATTCCAAACCAAGACCACCCGCCACCCGAAGACGATTATGGATACTAACAATCGTAACGTCGTGAAGTAACTTGGTTTGGAATCTTTTAGTTTTTATTTTTCATTTTTTTTTTGTCAATAATATTTTTATTTTTTTAATTTTCAGCTTTTATTAATACTTCAATTTTTAATTTTATTTGGTTGTTGCTTGTATGTTGTTTCTTTGTGACTTCAGTCTTTTGTTTTAATAAAATTGTTATTTTCGGTAAATCTTTTCAATTTCTTTTCAGAGATTTCAAATCAATTTATATTATATTAGACAATGGAAGTCCGAATTGATGAAATAAACCACGTAACAGTGTCAACCACCTTCAAACAAATTTCTGGTTTGAGTTAAAGAGTCAGTTTATTATTTTTAGTTTTCAGTTTTTTCAGAATTCAAAATTGCTCTCCAGAACTGCCATAACTCGTTATTATAGGTACAGGCATTATTTCGTTATACCCACACTACAAGTTTACTTTTTGTTTCATCATTTTTGAATAGACACACATTTTTTTCGAACACGTTTTGACCCACTTGTCAAAATGTGAACATTTTTGAATAATTCAGTATATCACTTCTTTCAGTAATAAGAAAAATGAAAGTTGAATATATTTATATAGAACTATGCACTTTTCCTTTGGCTTGTTGAAAACTGAAATTATTAAAGTAGTTGTTAAATAAATATTTTTCCTAAATATTTTTGAAGTCGTTGACACAGTTAGGTTTTTCTATTTTTGGTTGGAGATGAGAGAAGAAGATAACTAAATGTTTCAGAAATAATTAAGTATACAGACAAGCTAGAGTTGTATTTTTTGATTAGGTAAGTGCCCTTTTTTGATAACATAAACACATAAAAATGAGTAAAAAAATTCAACTTTGCTATTGAATCAAAATATTTTAGAGGCTTCTGTTACAATATTAAAATCTCAATCTGCACATGATACGAACACATGGAATATCACAAAATATTCGATTGCAGAAACTTGAAACAAAGAAGGAATTATTGAAAACGACTGATTAAATTTTGATTGAAATTATCCTGAAATTAATTCAATGTTAATACTTTACAGTGCTCAGAGAAAAATGTATGCGCAAAAAACAGAAGCCTTAAGAGAGGTATAATTTATTAAAAAGCACTTGTTTTGATATTAAAAGTGTTTGGTTATCTGTTGGTATATCTTCTGAACCTCACACAAAATTTGGTCATAGGAGCTAGGAGCTATCATCTAAGTAACAAAAATCTCCCATCACCGAGAATATAAAGTCACCAGTGGCGTACTCTAAAACTTCCAAGGGGATAATTTTTGTATATCAACTAAATAAAATCAAACGACATAATTTTGTTTTCATCAAGGTGGCGTCGAAGGCAGGAAACAAGCGAGCTGTTGCATGAGGAGGGCTCCCCAGCACATGAGAAGAGGCGAAGGAAGGTGCTAGTTGACTGGGCCCACATCAATATGTTAGGGGCTGGCGGGTAGACTTTCGTCGCTCTCAAGGTAGGTCACGTAGCTGTCTGTGCTGTCCGGGTGGGTCATGGAATCGGATGATGGTGCTCCTGGTCCCCCCGAGCCCAGCAGGCCAGGGTGAGGGGCTCCGGGCGATGGCCCTATCGAAGGTGGAGGAAGGTCATAGCCATGCATCTGAAAATAAAATTACGGGTCACGCACTTCACGATATCATTCGATCTGATCAAAAATCACAATTATTTTTCAACTTGTCAAATATTTTCAACACCGTGTGCAACAAATTCTCAATAGATAAACTGTCAGCTCTAGGATTTGCAACCAATGTAAAATTATGGATAGAATGATCAGGCTGTAAAACTGGGTGTACCACAGGGTTCAGTTTTTGTCCCGTCATGATTTCTTTATGTGAATAACATTTCACCAAATCAAAAGAGTCCTGGAAATCATTCATTACATAAATGATGTAAACGAAACGAATACCAGCATTGAATTTGTAGCAATATTTTGAGCAAGAATACCAGGGCCAATTTTGAACCGGATACAAACATTTTAGGTTTATGTTCAAGAACACGACTCTAATATTTGAAGACTCAGGGATTTGTTTCATATATACTTTAATTATTTGTGCGTTTCTATACAGGAGTGAGTACATTGATTCTTTTAGCCCACGGCTTCTGGTATGTGATTCATTGGTGACATCCTCATATTATTCTAATAAACTTGATAGTCGTGTTCTGACAGATTCGATCCTATCAGTTGTCTACTATGAGGTATTTTTAGACGACCACTTGTTTCCTTATCGCTCTATAATTAAATGTTGCTGACTGGTTTAAACTTTTGAAACGTTGAAAGTTTCCATGAGAGATTATTTCAAATGCTCTCATATGAATGAGAGAAAATGGGAAGTGAATCATATCAGCAACGGTAGTAAGTGCGAAAACTTTATAGTAATATTTCTACAGCACACTTCATTTACTAGCCTATATAATGTTACTTTCCTTAGTTTCTGCGAAATCATATTAATACTAGTTTTTTTGTCGAAGCCGGTGATATTTCACTAGTAAATGAACATCCCGAGGACTTCACCAAAATGATCGATGCGCCTTCGGCATAATCCAGAATAATCATCAATAGATCGCTATACGTGCGTAATACGGCGGCGTTATGAAAAATCCTTCTCTCCGTTGAGTTTTTGTGAAGGATAAGGTGTGAAGGTCAAATAGTAGTTCTTTCTAGACCTTCCATCTAGGTTAGGTTAGGTTCACTCGATCAAATGAACCCAGTTTCTTAACGAAGCCGATTAGTTTGCATGGTGAGTGATGGTCTTTAAAGTCAGACGGTAAGAGTACGACTCTGCCGAACTCTAAAAACCTGATTCGATCTCCAGCGGGGTAGGCACAAAGTATATGCTCATCTGTCTGTCTTCACTGTCTTCCGACAGTCCGAGTCTCTGCATATGATGAGAGTGAGAGAGAGAGAGTGAGTCAATCCTGGAAGATTCTGCCAGAAGTCCATAAAACTTGCCATACAGGTGTTCAATCTTTGTTTGGCAAAGCCTAAACGATGCCAATGACAGGTTCTGGCCTGATGAAGCTGCTTGCAGCACCCTCTTTTGTAAGGGAGTCAGCAGCCTCATTGCCTTCCAGGTCAGTATGGCCAGGAATCCAGACCAGAGACAATCCATAAGAAGACTTAACTTCCTATCGAGGAGAGTAGTTTTCGGCAATTTGCTACCAATTTTAACGTTGCTCGGTAGGATCCAAGAGCTTCCAACGCCGCTTAACTAACCGGGAATATTTTTATTGACTTGTGTATGAGGTTGTATTCTTCCAATCTTTCCGCATACAATTCAATAGCGTGAATTTCCGCTTGAAATACAGTCAGTCGCATAGGTTCCTAAGCACGTTGATATCTATACCCTGGGTCTGTGACTGAAAACACCTGTACTAGAACCGGAAGGTGTTTTTGATCCATCTGTGAACCAACAACTATCTGTTCTTGATATTTCTTTCTCCCGGAGGATCCAGTCCTCTCTACTCGGGAACAGCACTTTATGAGGCAGTTCGTAGTTGACAGTTGGATGCATAAAGTCATAGGTCATTTCCAGAATGCTGTACCTTCATGTGTCAACCAACAGCCTGTTACACTCTGCATTAAATGTATTTGTGCAATTGGAAATGTGCACAAGTCTATGTGCAGTCCATCTAGCCTCTCTCTTCAAAAAATGTGGAGAGGAGGTAGATATAGAACGTGCTCCAACGTGCTTTGGAGGATATACCTTCCACCAAGAAAAAATATTTATGTGATGTTATTCGTTGCCAAGAGAGTTCAATAACCTTTTTGATCAATGATACTTTTTATCCAACATTAGCAATTTAGCTATTTATTAGCGGTGTATTTATCGTGGCAAAGCTTTTTTTTGGATTTATGGGCAATGGTCTGAGGTTTTTGCCTAGCGTTTCGTCTACAACTGCGGTAGACATTAACGAGGAGGCAACGGACGAAGTGCTCCAGTTATCTCACATCAAATACTACAATAATGATTCGGGATTCCGACTTAATCTCACATGCAATCAAGTGCATGTAGCCGGATTTTATTCATGTCAATAGTGATATCTTATATAAAAGATCTGATGATGCTATCGAGTAGATACTTGGGTCTCTTCAAACGCCATCACGTGAGGGCCTTTTCGATTTTCGTTACTTCTGATTTATTGATATGTCTCAGGCGAGTTTCTCTTGTATTCAGATAACAGGTTACTTGAACTTTTTTTCGTGATTCCACTGTACGCCGATCCACAGATATAAAGAAACAGGAAAACTCCCGGTTTCAATAAAGATCCTTTTAGCTGATCTTAAACTCCTCTGAGGGTTTTCATTAGCCAGAATATCCATTTCACTTTGCGTTTTTCCAGAATTCTCTTAATCGGGTACGTAACACTCTTCAGACTGGATAGGAAAGCTATTCCATTGACAGGCGTGTACAGCCTTGGCATTTTCTCGTTGAAGCTACACCTGTCAAATTATTTGCCATTTATTTGTCAAATTACCATGGACGGATTCAACAACATGAGCAAATAATAAAATTGTTTCATCAAAATAAGTGTTTTGTTCGGGCAACGTACCGCGCGCTTCGCCCATAATCGTCATACAGAGAGGACTATTCGCAATGTGGTGGATAATTTGTGTCGACTGTTTCGGTAAACGACCCACCAACACTTGTACGTTGATGACACTCAAGATTTTCCCAAAATATCGCTGCTGTCTGTGAGAGTATGCAGGAGATTTCGGTGCAGTCGATTTCGGGTCGTTTACTAGAATTCGGCCTTTCACAGACCACAACCTGGCGAATTTTGCATCGTGACTTGGGCCTGCACCTATACAAAATTCAACTAACCCAGGAACTGAAGGTAAACGGCCATTGACAACGATATTCCACATGGGGTCCAGGAGCGTCCAATGCACAAGTCACTGTTAAGAGTGAATTTTCGGCTGGCGGAGTCATCGGTCCATATTTCTTTAAGAACGACGTTGGCCAGGTCATCATTGTTAACACCGAGCACTGTAGGTCGATGATGACCAACTTTTTTTGGCCTGAATTGGATGATCTGGACAACAACCAAATGTGGTTTCAACAATACTGCGATTTGACCCCATTAGAATTTATCTTGTGGGGTTTTTTCAAGTGACAGGTAGGTGAATATTTTTTATATTGAATATACAATAAGCGGTATTGATTTGTTTTTTCAGTTATTTCTCGGTAATTTTAAATGAAGAAAATCTATTTTGTTTCGTGGTTCCCTTTCATTCTCCGATTTAATTCATTTGAGTTTTGAAAATATAGCGCTATATTTGGAAAATATTTTAGTATATTATAACTGATATTTTATAATCAGGAAAGTAGTGATAGTGGAAGTACCATTACATTAGTTCGGCTTTCCATTGTCTGATATCATAGAAAATGATTAGAAATCCTTTGGCCCGACCACTAGAAACACACGTAGCGAGGGGAAACCAGCAAATCAGGAATAGCCGAGCATGTTTGGACCCATCAACATAACATCGAGTGGTCCCAAGGTGAGATCATACACAGGGAGGAACATAGGTTTAGGAGGAAATTCAAAGAAGTCGCATACATGTTGTCCAACAATGAATTCAGTCAAGATAGCGTAGAGATACGCAACATATGAAAACCCATAATCAAGCGGAACACGACCAATTTCCGCCAAACGGTCATCTCCCACTAAACCGGTGAAGCGGAAAAAAGAAAGCGCAGATGAGTGAAAGTACTCGAATGATCCATAAATAGTCACCTCTCGGAGGAATCGAAACGTCGTGAAGTAACTTGACTTGAAATCTCTTAATTTTTTATTTTTATTTTATTGTTCAAACTTTATACAATTAATATTTTCAGCTTTTCATTTTTAATTTTTTTATTAGTTCTTTCAGGGATTTCAAATCATTTTATATAATATCAGACAATGGAAGTCCGAAGTAATGAAACTCATCATGAAACATTGTCAATCACCTTCAAACAAAAGTCATACTTGATATTCGAAAAAAGTTCAACCGTATCTAGATATGTTGTGAAATTATATCATATCTGAATTGAAAGGGGTATATTTTTAGGACAGATTAATTTTTGGGATAGAAAGGTTTTCGCTTTCTACGTCTCCATACAAAAAAATGTGAGAATCTTCCTGAGAAAGGAAGGAAGCAATCAATTAAAAAAAATTAACTATTTAAATACAATGATGTGTTGATTGCTTCCTTCCTTTTCATAGGAAGATTCCCACATTTTTTTATTATAAATATGGAGAAGTAGACAGGCAAAACCTATATCATGTCATATTGCCTATAATTAGATAGATAGATAAATAGATTTATTCAGGTAATTACATATTAAAATGAATGAAAAATAAACAATTTTGAAGGCTGTTCTACCTAAGCAGAGCTTGAGTTGTAGT
>WOGP01002387.1:0-16852 GCA_015342065.1 Leptinotarsa undecemlineata | reverse complement strand
GTCACATCGCCTTGATTTTACTAAACCAATAAAAAAGCAATTAATACGTCATAGTGGTGGGGGGAGGCCATAAATCGGCTGTATACATCTACTCACAACTATACAATTTTCAGTTATTGATTCTAGAAGAACGTTGGTATACATAGTTCATTAATATTACATGTGAATCAGTTGAAATATCAGCGTGTTATACTTACAAAGTCGGAGCAGCGATTCTACCTATGTGAAACCAAGGAAAATGGTGCCCAATACTCTAGAGATGTAATAACACAATTCACTACATATTATTCGTTTTTTTTATGAGTCTGCAGAAAAATCACCATATACGCTGGTTGCCTAAAGCATTTCATGGATATGGCCTAAATCGAAGGTAAAAATCTGCTTCCGTCCTCAGAACTGATGAAATCAAATATAACGTATTCCTTCGATATGTTTGTTGTCTTTTCCAATTGTTTTGACAGATATTTTGAACTCCTCTAGGAATATTACTTGAAGAAAATGGTCATAATGATAACATTTTATCCTAATGAAATTTTTCTATCATAGAACTTGCCTGTAAATGATTTTTCAAATGTTGTATTCTGCATTTTCATTTCCCACAAAAATGATCAATGTTGATATTGAAATATTACTTTTTTCTTTGGAAGTGTTCAGTACGTAAACAAAAACAAAAAAATTATCGAAAGAGAAATAATTGTGAATGTATATTATTTTATTCAGTTGTTGTACAACGTAACTGTTGTACCGAACAACACGGGGTTTGTATTTGTTTGTATTTAGTTCCAGTTGAAATTAAACAACGATTTAATATGTTTTGTCCAGTTTCATGAGTTTACTTTTATGAGACAAGTCGATTGATTTTGCCAGCATAACAATTGGGAGCTCAGGATTCGAGGAAGTCGACAAAGGCCGTTTTCGCCTGGTCCTAACTGGCGAAAGTTTTACCTGACACATATTTGTAGAAATGCTTCAAAATATGAAAGCCGGTTGGCTAGAAGTCTGGAGACTATGATGTGTAACGCAAAATTTCGACGCTCAATTTGTTTAATTTTCGGACATTGATTTGCGAAACGTGCAGACGAGTGTTGTCGTCGAGCAGGCTCAAATATTTTCTGTTGGTGAGTGTTGGCTGCTGCTGACGAAATTTTCGATACATTTCGTCGATTTTCTCTTAATATGACTTTGCTGTGACGGTTTTGCTCAGAAGCAAAAAGCTTCAGTGAATCATACCAGCCGCTGAGCATCATACAATAACCATGGTCTTTTTGGTGGGTTCTCGCCTTTGGAAAGTGCCTGGGTGGCTCGTTGGTGTCCAAACATTGTTCTGAACATTTTTTCTGTCGTAGATGATCCACTTTTCATCACCCATCAATGAATCAAATGTATTCATCTGGAGACTACAAGTGGTATAAGACATGTCAGAAATTTGGAGTATAGAGACGAAGAGCAAAATTACACAGTGAAGAGTTAAATGGTAATATGATAAGTACAAGTGCAGACAGAGTACACTAAAATTTTGATATTAAGGTAAAATATACAATTACGCACAGATTCATGTACTGAAAAATGTTTCCGAAGTATATAATGCACCCCCCAATTAGTACTTTTTTAATGACTTCTTAACCATGAAAAAGCAAAGAAGAAAATACTTCGAAACGTAACAATTACTATCGATTGTTCAAATCTTGGGAAACCCACTTTTTGAGCTTTTTGGCCTTTCCAATACGTTTTAAACCATCAATAACTGCATGTGAGCTGGCGCCCAGTTCTAACGCTATCACACGCACCGTTTGTGATGGATCAGTCTCCACCAGAGTTCTCACACTCTCGTCCTGGATTAGTATAGGTTGACCAATTTGGGATTCATATTCGAGGCTAAAATATCTGGAAGGAAATTTGGCGGAACAACGTCGAACAGGGTAGTGCGTTCATTAACACTATCATTGCCAAATGCCGGGTTGCATTTTCTGGTTGTTTCGGCAGCGATTTGCTACAATTTCAATTCGAATATAAAAATCGGCCGAAAACTGAAATTAAAAAAAAATAACAGTATCAATATATAGACTAAAAAATTCTCTATCAATCAGTTTATACCGCGACACAGTGGAATGAATATTCATTGAGATGTGTGGTTACAAAAATACAAGACATTGAAAAGAACAAAAATTTTGAAACATCCTAATAGAAAAATTTATTTCATTACTCCTCATCTACTAGAGATTTTCCATTATATTAACGCATATTTCTTTCACAGAAAAATTCATCAGTGAAAGGCTCCTTTTCGCCCTCCTTGCCATTCTTCTAGTCATCAAACTGCTAGCAGTCAAGATTCTGTTTGTTCTTCCTGCCATAATCGGTGTGGCAGCTGCAAAGAAGCTTATCTTGAAAGTTTTGCTGTTCCTATTTCCTGCGCTTCATCACCTCTTCAAACTTTGTGCCTACACACCGTATGGAGCAAAACATCATATTCACAAACATCAGATTTCACATGTTCACCAAATTGGACACAAACATCATCCCTCATATGGACATGGTGGATATGTAGAAGTCGCTGCACCTCATTTTGAAGGGCTCCCAAATTCACACTATTCTGACCGAAAGAAATATATCGATCCTTATGGGGAAACAGATTTGTATCCTGAAAATGAGTGAGTATTTATTTATCAATTCATTTGTAGATTGGGAAACAAACAATCAAACCTGACGCGGAATTTCAACTATCTAAAAGTGGTGATAAGCAAATGAAAATAAACGTCACCTGAAACTATTGGTTCAGTTTGATAATAAAAGTGATTTTGAGAGTTTCAATTATTATTCTTCAATTCATTACATTTTATGGCTTGATCTTCATATATTCATTTTGCTCAATGTCTCTGAAATATTTATTTTTAAATGTTACTCCGATTTTTATGAATATTATTATGAAAAATTATCATAGATACATTATTTTTTGTGTGTTTTGTGTTCCTTGTGGCAGTTAGTGCCACAAGGAAACATGTAGAATCATCTTCATTTTCATTATATATTACTTCTATTCTCCTGGAGCAATTGTATTATAAAAAAGGTTTTTTGAATCATAGGTGATCGTATCTATCACTCATTTGAGTTGAATTGATTCCCTTCAAAATTCAACAGTGCTGTATAACAATTTTCAACAAGGTAATTGATATCAGATTCATATTAAAGACCAGTTCGAAACAATCATCTATGCTTTAGATATGCTTTACATATCTATTTCATTAACGAATAGTTGAAGATATGATCATGTCTATAATTTTGACAACATCGTAGTAATTTATTGTAAACCAGAGCCCAAATACAACGTATTTATGATTTCACAACTGTTTCAACACGCCATAGGTCTCATCAGTGGTGCTAGGCTAAAATGCATTGCTTACTCGAATGTCTTTTAAATACATGCATAAGTGAGTAGGAGCGGTGATATGCCCTCTTACAAATACGTCATCTACGGAATCGACAGAGATATATGGGACTTCCCAAGGCGATTAGTTGCAACATCAAGCTTTGCGTATGACTTTCGACGAGAGTCGTGCTATGCCTTTCACTGCATCTATCACTGCCAATCAAACAATTTGTGAACCTTAGCCAAAACATAACGCATTCATGATTCAACATCAGACAGCGCTGTTTCAATCCGACATGAGTCTCATCAGTGGTGCTAGGCTGAGCCACAAATGCATTTCACGACTCAACAAGCCTGAGTTAGTAGAGGCGATGACATCTCCCCTTTCGAAGATGACATCTAACGTATTCACAGAGAACTTCTTCTTCGAATATCAAAGAAACGAGATAGCATAAGGTAGTCAGTTGGAGAGTCAAGCATCGACATCGATCGCCGACGAGATACGTGCTCTTTCACTGCAAACCTAGGTTTATACAACGGACCTATGTTCATATGAACTTTTTTTTATAAAATCAGCTCCTGAACACGTCCTCAGAAAACACCCCCAATCAGAAAACACCCTTTATTCAGCAAAAAATAGTGCATTCCATTTGAGATTTACAAAATTCTCAGGAAAATATTTGCACTTTTTGTGACGAACAAAGTCCGTCCAAACACGCATAACCCAAAACCGTAGCCGCAGTTTTATCAGTTGAATATGAACTCAGCTGATACTGTTTCAATGATAAGATATAGTGCGGACGTCAATAGTCACCCCCATATGTTTTGGGCCTGCAAGAAATTGGTTGCATCTGTTGCATATGGGGTGGTAGGCTCATTCCGTTGGAATAGCCTGCTTGTTTGACTCTTCTCTTTTTATCCTTTTGGATCTACATCAAACCCAAATTGAATGTTACGTATTCTGAAACAATATGGCAACTTAGCGGCAGTATTACCAAAACTTGTGATAGCATTACCTCAGAAATATTCCTAAATGTCACAAATCATTTCTAAAATACACTGTTTTACTGTCAAGAGGTTCATGGAGAACATTTTGAAAATTTGTTCAAAACATTTTTCACAAATAAAGTAAAAAATAACGAAGTAAAACGAAAATGCTGTCGTTTCATGTCCTTGAAATTAACATTTCTGTAATCATTTATTTCTCCTTCCAAAAAATCTTAATTGCAAAGGGTGGCGGGGTTATGGTATTTCTGGTTCCGAATTCAAACATCCTCACTCCGCAATCTATTATTGGAATTGAAAAATGTGAGGGTCATTTAATAGAGAATTTAAATACCTTCCGTATAAAATGTAGCAAAACATTTTTTCCATTTGAAAAAAAAATTGTGATGTCAAACTATTGGTTTCTTAATGAGAAAAGTACTTGAAATTATTTTTTATGATAATTTTGTCCGACTCTGATATCTTGCCCCCTGCGAAAGTTAAAAGGGCAAGGACTATTTACATACTCACGGAAATATAGCCCAAATACTATAAACTTCAATGTGTATTACTGGAGTTCAAGAGGAAAATCAAACCAGTTAGATGATCACTTGGTGATCGAAACACGTGTCAAGGTGTTTAAATAACGGTTTGGTGTTGGGAAAAAACTCCAGTAATATTCATTATTACACCAAAGGTTTCAAACAGTACATCATAATTATCAACTTCAATACCGATATATAAAAAGTGAAATATCTGGATGTAACTAGATAAGAATTTCTCCGTTCATAGCATGACAATGAAATGCGATGCATGTTATCGGAAATTAATAGAATGAATATCAACAAAATCAAAATGTATAGTTTATTCAATTTATGAAAAAAAATTGTGAAGAAATATGAAATTAACGCCTCTTTCAGGGTCTAGTTTGCGCAGTGATGCAGAAATTATTGATTGAAATATATTTGTCACATATGAAAAAAAAAATAGGCGAAACATTAAGGTTTTGAACTCACTACGTTTTCTTCATTATCTTTCGTGCGTCATTAAAATATAATCTGTTCCATAAATAACAATTCAGATTACTATGGTGTAAAAACGTTACTATATTTTCCGCTTTTTAATTTCATTAAGTGATCGGTGAGAGTTTGAACGCAGTTCATAGCATGAAAAAAAGTATCATTTATGAAATGACGCTTTTAATTCTTTACCTACTCAGGCGGTTTGACAAAATGGGAGATTTCGTTCTTTGATATGATCAACAAATATTCAATTTCAATAAGTTGAAATAATACTTCATACTCTTTCTGAAAGTATCCTTTAAAAAGAGCAGATATTTGACACGAAAGTTTGGGCTTTTTAATTCTTCCAAACAATCTTTAATTGATTGCATTTGATTGCATTCATGACTTGAATATGAACATGCTTTTTTACAGCTTCTGTCGAGTGCTTCTGAGAACAATGACAGCACGATCCATGAAATTTCTTGTAAATATTATTCAAGAATTATTGAGGATCGCAACGAAAATGTAAGAATGTAGTGAAAATTAGTGATGGGTAGATAACTAGCTGCAACCTTAGATGCTTTTAGATTTTAGATTTATTATGGCAATATCTTCGTTGAGGGTCGTTCTGTAAAACAACAGTGTATTCTTTCATTTCAAGTATATTTGCCTCAGATCGGCAAAATGTATCAGAATTATTTTCTTGTTTTGAAACTTGTTTCACTTAATAGAGTTGCTTTTGTATATACTTCAAGACTCATGGATATTTCAATGACTATTCTGATTTAAAGTTAGTAGATACCAAAGGAACTAATGATACTTCAAATCAAGTGAAAATATCAATGGTTCTCAAATTCTGACACCTGTCTATTCTAGCTTATTTCTCGACTGATCTGATTCAATATCTATAAAAATTATTCGTAAGTTTCCTGGCCATCCCTGCAAATTTTTATTGCAGTTTTATATTTATTTCTTTTATTTTCCTATAAGTTAATTTTTCGGGCGTGTTAAAAAACACTCAGGCAGCTGTTTTGGGCTCTCCAATTTTATAAGGAAATGATAATGTTTTGAGGGTCTAAACGTATTTCAAGAGTGCTTTTTAGAATAATTGAACTGAATTTTCGGTAATGAAAAAATCTAAACTTAACATGATTATTACCTTGCAAAAATTCAATAATCACGCTTTCCAATAGAACATCTTCATTATATCATTATGGTTCTAGTTCTGAATTGAAACCGTCAAAATATGTTTTTCTATTCACTCAAAATAATTCTTATTTCTCAAGTAGATGTTACTGATGTGTTCCCTCTTTTGAATCATGGATTGGTTAGGTAACCTTAGTGATTCGATTTTCTTTCGTTATTTTATCGTGAATCTATTATGCTTTAAAAAAATGCATCCTGCTTGCAGTTACTACTAGATGAGGCTGAATGTATTGTTGAAATGTTCACAAGTTTACTATCTATCTACGCAGTGAAGTAGCTTATGTTTACAGGCAGCGGAAGGTGCAGACCACACAATATTGTGCCTCTTTGTCATTTGAAGAATTTCAGTGAGTTTTCATCATGGAACAATTCCAGTCATAATACACCTGTTATGAAACTTCTAAAATCTCTAACCTGATGAAAAAAATATCTGAAAAATATTACATCGTTGGCTGATATTGATTTTCCTACGGAAACTATCGTTAACAAATTTTTTCTTTCGAGAGCGGGAACCCTTCTGAACTTAATGGAGAGTATTGCAATATCTGTGATGATATTAGCCGAGGAAATATTTTTTTCAGATCATTATTCAGGAAAATCCGCTGTGGAAGATTACTGAAACAAAATTCCGATTTATGGAAAGGGTTTAACGACCGATGTCTAAAGAACTGTCCGATGATTTCAGGTTTATCAACAGTGGTTTTTATATCTGACGTTTGCTGCTACTGCGGCAGATATTATCAAGTCGCATCGCAAACTGAATTTGTGCATCGCAGCAAGGTAGATTACTTCAACCGTTTCCGCATCGCCTTTTGATAATGTCTGCCGCAGTAGCAAACGAAATAGCTGGTAAAAAAACCTGCAGACCACGGCTTATAAACCTGGTAACACCGGATAACTGAAATATTTCTTATAGAGTATTTCTTTGATGAGTATTCAGAATAATTAACTCGCTCAATGCAATCGAGTGATCATCAAAACATAAGTTTCAAATACTCATTTTCAGAAAGGTTTGATGAACAACTTTCGGATGTAATTTTCTATATCATGTCAATTTCATCCATTAGAATATTGGCAATTTTTATATGTTGGTGATTGAAATTGAAGTATTTTATACAAGCCCCTGAAAACCCAAAGACCATTTGTGAAAATGTTGATATCAACTTAACATTTGAAATTCTGACTTTTATCTGAAAATTAAAATTTTTTTTCAAAATTCTCTCCCTAATCAAATTGTTCAACATAATGCCCATCATTGTGTAATGAAAAAGTAACCCACCCTATTCGTATTCAAGACATCTCTTAAATAATAATAATCCTCATCATCACTTCCATTCATGAATGTTTCAGATTTATTTCTCATAGAAACGATCCGGAAACAGAAGAGAACGAAGTTAATCCATGGGTTCAAGGTCATACAACGAGACGTCCACAACCAGTGAGGCCGCCTACTCCGACTGAAATTGAAAACATTGTTCTGAAGGCGGAGAAAGAAGCTCTTGTGAGTAAATTATACTTGTACATTCTCTGTTGACCAAAATTTTCAGCGGAGCTTGAACTTCGTCATCGTTCATGAGTAATATTATTTCTTAACGGCGCACAATGATCTGATAATAAAAAAAACGAAATATTCAAAGAGAAACATAACTTTGTCTGACTATGGATTGTTTGAGGTTTCGATTTCTATTGCCTGCAAATTATTGAACGAATTGAAACCTTGACCAGAGAAAAATTGAATAGTGTCATAGAAATGAAAACATGGGTATACTAAGAACAAATGCCAAAATATGGATAAAAAAAATCAAAACTAATTAATTAAGAAACAAATAGTTTTGAGATAATATTAGCAACATAAAGACAATACAAAACGACAACAAACGGGAGTGTAGTAGTATGCTGAGCTGTTATTAAAATTAATGAAATAATAAGACTACCCTAACAACCAACAAACGAAGTAAAAAAAATCAAACTGAGTTCTTCTCAACGTTAAAATTTAGAAATGAAAAGAATATATGTATGTATTTATATGACAGGAATTGTATAAATTTTACCAATTTCAATCACGTGATTAGAAGCTACCGAGTCACTTCATTCAATCATTGAATATTGAGGAACAATAATAATTTTACCAAATATAAATGATTATCTGTCACTACTAAACTTTCCATACTTGAAACACCGACGCTAAACATTCTCTTTAAACTCAATAATGATTATAAGATCATCAACTAATGTGTATTATTATTGACGCACACGCTTGTTTTAAAAAATCATTCCCAATAATTGGCAAAAAAGCGTGCTGTGAATTAATTGATTCCATTCGAATTTCACACATATATTTGGATACAAAATTTAAAACAAATCAATACATTTGTGCTATAGTGATCAGTTAGAAGTTAGTATAACTTATAAAATTATTATGAAGCGACAATTAGAAATTTCAATAATATCGTTGTGTATGTTACATAATTTAGTGAAATTTTCATTTTATCACTCTAATGAAAACAAATTTTATGAGATTTATGGTCAGCATTGTATCGACCTTAGTTGAAGAAACACCATTAGGCGGTATATGGAAAAAATGAGAAGGTTTTCAATTTTGAGTCACACTTATACTTGATGTATTCTATGGATCAAAAATTAAAATACGAGCTACTACTCAAAGAATCATAGGAACGAGTCCTAGAACCAGGTCTAATATGCTGCATATAAAATTGTGCACATAGCTAATTGCACAAATCAATCTAATACAGAGTACAATGGAATGATTGACACTAAATTAACAGCATACTGGAAATGACCTCCGACTTTATGCCTACAATTGTCAACTACAAACTTCCTTATGCAATACAGTTGCCGAGTAGAGAGGACTGGATCCTCCGGGAGAAGGAAATATTAAGAGCATATAGTTATTGGTTCACAGATGGATCATAAACATCTTCAGGTTCTGGTGCAGGTGTTTTCAGTTGCAAACACATGACAGAGTTATCAACATTCCTAAGGACTATATTTTAGGCGAAAATCTATGCTATTGAATCGTATGTGGAGAGATTCGTAGAATCCAACCTCATACACAAGTCAATTATAATGTAGAAGGACAGTAAAGCGGACAGGAAACTCTTGTCTCCTATCGAGCAACGTCTAAATTGGTAGCAAATTGCCAGAAATGACTCTCCTTAATAGAAAGACCTATCAAATAGTATCTGGTCTGGATTCCTGGCCATACTGGTCTGAAAGGCAATGGTGCTGCTGACTCCCTTACGAAGGAGGGTGCTGCAAGCAGCTTCATCGAACCTGTCATTGTAATCGCTTCTGGCTTTGCCAAACACACATCGAACACCTGGATGGCAAGAAGATTTATGAACTTCTGGCAAAATTTCTCAAGATTGGCTCACTCCAAGCCATTCATTCACTTTCAGAAGCATAAAACCAAACAGTTTTTGAGCTATAGAAAGGATGAACTACGATGCCTAACAGGCCTTCTCACTGGTCATTGTCGTCTGAGTCATCATATGCAGAGGGTCTCGGACTGTCGGAAGAGAGTGTGTGTCGCCTCTGTTTGAAAATGATGAAACAGCAGAGCACACACTTTGTGCCTGCCCTGCTGCGGACTGAATCATGTTTTCAGAGTTTGGCAGAGCTGTACTCTTTCCATCTGACCATACTCACCATATAAACTAATGAGATTCGTTAAGAAGCTGGGTTTATTTGGTCGGTTGTGAAGAGGTGAGACCTACAATAAACCCCTGTGGGTTGCGGTGGGAAGTCGAATGACCTACTTAGATTTGACCTAATCCTACCATACTCAAGTTTAAGACCAATTTGAAAAATCTGGTGAACCATCCATGATTTCAGATCTCTCAAGTGATTCATTAAAAAAGCATATCTTTTTACCGAAATAAAAAACATCAAGATACAAAATCCTTTCACGTTTTAAGTGAAACCAAACGATCAATACACCTTTCTCGGCATCACTGAATAGCAAATTAGTCAAGAATGATTCAAGGAATTTGGGGTGAGGGCTGAGAGACGTGATATTTATAGATTCAAAAATGTTTCTGAATCTACAATAAATAAACGACTCTTTTGAGGAGATATCTCCGCAGCGCTGTTTCACTACGATATGATCAGTAGTCTAGAGACTAACTTTGCGAGTTTAAGGTCTAGAAACACACGAATAAAAAAGTTATCAACGAATGACAAAAACTTCAGTTGGGTTGGATCACAAAATCCAGTCAAATAGTTTGTAATGAGTTCGGCTAGTGAACAGACGTACATTAGGAGAATTGTGAATACTAATATTTAGAATAATCACTTTCGTGTAATAAAAAGTGCAAATTGTTATCTCGGACAGCTTTTGTTAGAAAACTACATCAGTTTCTTATCAGCTGTCACTGAGTAGTATATAGATTTTTCAAACAGGGTCGCACTCAGGAGGAGTGATGCTAGTTATTCCATTCAATTAATCTAAAACATCAATAACATCGATATGGTGAGTACTTCTAACTACAGGGGTACTCAAAATGATATACATAATCAAGAAAACTCATAAAATTTCCCAACCCAATCTCACTCCAAAGTAGTAAAAACATTCGAATATCCATCAAAGGAACAAGCCATCATATTTGCCGCTATTGAAGGAGTAAAAATTCACGAATATATAATCACTCTTGAAACCAAAATTCAACCTAAAAATATTATTTCCTCATCTAAAATTTTGAACAATCGAGTATGTATCTACCTCTCTAGCCAGACAATCATGAATATATTTCTTAATGAAAGAGGAGAAATTGGAATCATTCGTCCAATCCTGAAAGCCCGCCGCTCAATTACACCATCTACTCGATTAATCCTTTCTAACGTAAGTCCAACAATACCCCACAACATTAAAGAACAAAGCCTCAGAGATCTAGGAATGACCCTAATATCACCCATGACATTTTTTTGCATAGGAATATCCCAACCTGAATACACCCATATATTGAGTTTCCGCAGACAAGTCTTCATACAACCTGCTCTAAATAATACTTTTCATCTTCCCGAATCATTTATCTTATCATATGATAACACCCCCTACTGTATCTACCTTTCTGATGATAAACCCATCTGCTACAAATGTAAGAAAAATGGCCATATCGCTGCTAATTGTCAAAAAAGTATCACCAAGACTATTGTAGATATTGTTCAAGAATCACTAGAAAATCTAGCCCCTCAAACCCAAAAAATTTCTTTACCTATTACTGATCCTTTGGTCAACATTGTCCAAGAAAAACCAGTTGAAATTTCAGCCCCACAAAATGAAGAGATTCCCATTATATCAAATAACAACTCGCAAAAAAAACCCATTCAAAGATTAGTCCACCGATACAAAATACTGAAGAACTGGAGCCTCCCTTTGTTATTTCCAGTTTACAGACTAAAAAGAAAACGAACACAACACAGTCCCAAATATACACTAGATCTGTTGAGAACCTGGTTGCCCCAGCCAAGTAACTTTTTGAAGATGAGTCATCTAAATATCCTCTTGACTACAGCCAAATTGTGAGTTTTCTAGAGGATTCGTTTGGTTCACCAGACCCCCTCAGCGTGGCCCGCCTGTATACGGAGGAAATTCACATGCTCCTAGGTATAATCACTAAAATATACCCGGCTCTTACTGAACATACCATCAAATCCAGAATCACAAAATTGAAAAGGAAAATAATAATTAAACAGCTACTAAGAGAACTCGAAACTGGCTCTAACATTTCAGTGTCCGAAGGCGAAAGTGACATATCTCTAGATACATTTTAGAATCTCCTAATACCATAAAAACTACTTAACATAATTCATATTGCAATGGAATATAAACAGAGTATTTTCCCAACTGGAAATGCTCCAGGTGTTAATAAATAAAGAGGAACCCCCAGTTATATGTCTTCAGGAAACCAACTTCACTGAAAAATGTAGATACAATTTGAAACACTATAACTCCATTCACAACACTAAAAACAATCAACTCCGAGTGATAGGAGGAGTAACAATATACACCAAAAAATTTCTTGAGGCAGAAGAAGTTCCACTTTCAACTGACTTCGAAGCTGCAGTTGTGTTATTGGAAATCCCACAAAGTATGTGCATATGTAAGATCTACATTCCACCTGATACAGAATTCAATACCAATGATTTGTACAATCTCACACAACAATAACCAAAGCCATACGTTATCTTGGGATATTTTAACGCTCATAATCCAATATCAGGCTGTACATCAACTAATCGGAGAGGCAGCAAACTTGAGACGTTCATCAATGCATCGAACCTCGTACTCCTGAACTCTATTGAAATAACCATATTGAATATCGCTACTATCAACCACACCGCTCTCGACTTGGCATTTTGTCACCCAAACATTTCCTGCAAATTATCTAAGACTGTTTTATCGGAACCATACGGTAGTGCTCATTTTCCTATTATCATTAGAGCTGATGTACAAGATTCACCGCCTTTATTCCGTCCTAGGTGATGGCTTAGAAATGTTAGTGACAATGACTGGACATGTTATGGAATCCTAATGGTGGAAAAAATTCCAAATTTATTTCCCAATCCGGTACAAGACATTAATCTGCTTGTTGAGGAACTTTCTGGAAGTGTTCGTGTATCAGCAATAAATTGAAAAGAACCCTCTCTACTGAGAATAAGATAAAATACAATAGACTCAGAGCTCGTCGGTATATAATTAAACAGAGCAAACGTACTTCATAGGCACAGTACGTCTCAACTTTGAATCATTCCACACCAATGTCAATGAGAACACCAATGAGAAGTCATCTAGGTATTTAATCTCTGATTGAAAATGGAAATGGTATTACAAATCAGGAAATTGCTAACTTGTTAGCCGACAACTTTCAAAAATAATCAAGTAATGCGAATTACGATCCTGACTTTCTAGAAATGAAAGAAACTATTGAGACACATCCATTTAATATCGAATCTCAGGTGGAGAACCCCTTGAATTATGATATAACGATTGATGAATTGGAAGATGCCTTATCCAGAGTCAATAACTCCAGCCCCGGGTCTGACGATATACCATATTGTTTAACTTCCCCCAGTAGGAAAGCGATATCTTCAAAGAGTATACAATGAAATATTTCACTCGCAAAGAATGCCTGCAAATTGGTTGGAAGCAAATGTACTACCCATTAAAAAGTCGTACAGACCACATCCCTCTAAAATGTACCATGTGTAAACTTCTGGGGAAAATACTGAATGACAGACTAAAGTACTATATGGAACAAAATAACCTGATTATTCCTCAGCAAAGTGGTTTTCGTATGTATCGTTCGACCACAGATAACCAAGTGAATCTAAAGTCAGATATCCATGGAGACTTCGTGAATAGAGAAAGCCTTATTGCAGTCTTCTTTGATATAAATTTAGCCTTCGACACTGTATGGAGACTCAAAGTTCTCGATCAACTTAATCAATGGGGAATACAAGGAAATATGCTTGCTTTCATATCTAATTTTCTCTCGAATAGATCTTTTTTGGTTAGAGTTGATGGTGACTTATCTGAAACCATGACACAAGAAAATAGCACTCCTCAAGGATCGGCACTCAGTGCGACTCTTTTCCTCATAGCCATTAATGACATTTCAGATGGTATTAAAAAGCCATTGAGGGGTAATATATATGCAAATGATTTTAGTTATATATGCAACAGAAAAGAATGTGATCACAATAAGTACTCAATTACAGATTGCAATAAGAAAACTTCAACGGAACGAATAGGGCTTAAGTTATCGACTCCCAAAACAAAATGTATTATATTTTCAAAGAAAACGGCAGATGGTTAACCCTCTCTTGAATTGAATAATCAGCAACTGGAATTTGTAGACGAAATTATATTTCTGGGTGTCACTTTTGATAGTAACCTGAAATGGGGCTTTCACATCAATAATCATAAGAAGTCCTGCCAAAATGGCCTGAATCTAATGAAAGTATTAGCAAATTATGGGGGCCGATAGTACTACCTTGCTACGGGTTTATCAAGCATTAATCAGAACCAAACTGGATCACGGATCCATCGTTTACTCTACGGCGAGAACATCTGTTTTGAAGTCCCTAGATGTCATCCAGAATGCGGCCATAAGAATTGCTGTGGGGACTTTCTGTACCAGTCCTGTGGAAAGTTTACTTGTCGAGGCGGGAGAACCACCTCTCGAACTACGTCAACTCAACCTAATCCTAAAATATACAGCAAAAATATCAGCAAATAAAAATAATCCTAGCTATCACAATACATTTTCTAATCACTTCAGTGAAACATTTGGATACTACCGTATTTCACAATTTTCTCTTTACGCCAGGATTTCCAAAATACCGAATTACCCAATACTGAATCATAACATTCTCCCTCTGAACATAAAGATACCTCCTCCATGGACAATAGTTCTTCCTGATTGCAATACCATCCTGACCCACTATCCTAAGATTGATATTTCTGCAATGCACCTAAGAAAAGCTTTTTCTGAAGTGGCCTCCAAGTATGCGAACTACTCCCACATATACACGGATGCGTCTAAAACCAGTGAAAGTGTAGGTGATGCAGTGATCACAGATCATGCAAGCTTCAGTTATCGACTACCAACAGAAACTAGTATATATATGGGAGAACTATTCGCCATAGACAAAGCTCTTGCACACCGCAGGAAACATGGGGAAGATGCCGTCGTCTTCACCGACTCACTGAGTGCTATGCAAGGTATGAAATAACTATATCCCAAAAATTCCCTCCATATGTGTATCAAACTAGAACTGGGATAACTAACTGAAATGGGAAAATGTATCAAAATTGTTTGGGTTCCTTCGCACGTAGAAATAGTTGGCAACGAAACTGAGGACACATTAGCTAGAGAGATTATCTCAAACCCACACATTCTATGAACTTGCTGTGTACCATATGAAGATTTGATCCATAAAATAAGGCAACTAACAAATAATTACATGGAGGGAAAAATGACAAGCTCTGGAGAATAACAAGCTCAAAACAATCAATCCTAGCTTGAACTTTCAAAATTACCTATCACTCTCTCGTAAACATCAAACAATTCTAACCCGTCTCTGGATTTGCCACAAAAGATATACCCACCAGCATCTACTGAAGAAAGAAAACCTCAAAAGATGTATTTCCTGTGATGAAGAATTAGATGTGAAACATCACCAAGGTGTGCTCCGACTAGAGAGAGGAGAGATTGAGGATGAGAGAGGAGTGATGCCTTGAATCCAAATAAATTTGAGATTTTACTAAAGTATCTAATATCAATAAATATTGTACATCTAATATGATTGTGAAGTGATTCAAATTATACTACACTACTAATAACCTTTGTAGTTGATGCGGTTATTTTGAATAAAAAAAAAACCAGCCAAGAAATATAACTGTCGCTCCATGAGATGTCATTTTAAAAGGTTACAGACAACCGACATACGACTATTTACATTTGGGCAAAGATTTTTCAACGGGGTTCAAATACGAAAAAACCTTATTTCCTTCACGACTAAGCATTCACGGGTAGATACCGGTAATGCAAAACCTGTACAGAATCCCTTGGAAACCAACAAGAGAAACATTGTTTGCACGTTCCAGATGAGATCTAAGACAAAATTAAAAAAAAAACATCACAAGTGATTTTTCTTGAAGCGTTCAGTGTGCTTCTTCTGCAGAACTTCTGTTGAAGTCTCTTCACTTTTCTGAATGAGGTGACTTCATTCATTTTCTCTTCAACTACAGAGTGTGGAGAAACAAGGTACATATGAAAAAGAGGTACTAGAAGATTATACTCAGCAAACACTCATTATGTCCAACTATTTTTCATATTTTCACAATTAAACAATTATATGATTTGAACATATTGAATTGTAAGATTTTCAGAAAATCAGAACATGCGCTTCGTCAGGTTTTGTCCTTATTCAATAAGGATTGGACTCACCTAATCTGAAGAAACGCGTAGCACTCATGCCTTTGCCAGTTCGTATATCAACCATTTGATTCAGACAACCAGTTCTCAAAATATTCAGTACGTATCAGTTATCTAGGAATTTATCACAAGATCTGCCTCGCGAAAGGAAGAAAAATATCAAACTTCCGGGTAACAATGTTATGTACTGTGACAAGGAATTTGAACGTAACTTCACAGAAGTAAGAAGTTCAATAGAGACAAAACTTAGGAATTATCTTTGGGTGATCAGCAGAACGGAAGTGTACTCTTATAACACAAGTTATTCCAATATTTCGATAAAATTTATTATC
>WOGP01002386.1:0-16854 GCA_015342065.1 Leptinotarsa undecemlineata | reverse complement strand
CATTTTTTGGAAAAAATGTCAAATTTGACAGGGAAGAAAAATCACTTGATCGGTCATATGCATGTCATTTGGCATCATTTTTAAAGCACAACCTAATTGAGATATCAAAAGTTGCTTGAAGAGATGAACAAAAAAAAATCCCATTTGATGAGGACTTTATGTGTGACACTATATATAGAAAGATGTGTTATCGAGTGTATATGATTGTAGTCAAAAACAAAAGGATTAGTCGGAAACAGCACTCAAGAAAAAATTAACGGCAAACCGCGGACACGTGATTCTGGCTATTGGCCTCATCAGCGCGGTGTAGCCAAGTGCAAAAATGGGCAACACTTGGTTGCTGGAAACAATAAAACAGCATATACGATAGGAGTCACCAACAGGAGCCTACCGCACATTTGTGATTTCAATTAGGAGGCCTAGAATTTCTAGGAAATCCTAATATCACCACGGAGGCAGCTGCAGCCACCTGCGTTACTTCCGGGTCCAGGATATAATACATAGAAGGAGGTGTTATCGGGTGTATATGATTGTAATCCATCTGATGCGGACTTTATGTGTGACTCTGTATGTTCGGACCAAGTTAAGTCAGTATTAATAGTCACTCCCAAGTCTACATGTAAGGACACTGTACGTAACGACTGACCGCTTATTGTGTACTGAGTGAATTGTTCTTTCCTTGATGAAGTACGACGCATTTGTCGACGTTAAGAGGTAGAAGCCAATCCCCGCACCACTGACTAATCAAGTTGAGGTCTTCTTGAAGAGACTGATGTTCGACTAAGGCACTTCCATACAGTAAAGTATAAAACGACATGCTGAACTTTATGTGAAGGGCAAGATCACTTGCATAAACAATGAAGAGGAGCGGGCCAAGAACAGATCCCTGGAGAACTCCACTTGTAACTTGTCTGTGCGAAGAAAAAGAGTGACCCACTTTGACCGTGAAAGTTCTATCTGTCATGTAATTTTCAATCCATAATCCAAATTCAGATATAAATCCGCTCTTGAACTCATCCCTTCCATTTAACTGAGGTTACATACCGAATGCAGTGGCAAATCCATAATTTTTGAAAATTTGCCAAGTAAAAGACATTACTGTCATTATACAAGTATGTAGAGGTGAAATTATCATACAGGAAAGTCTTCAAAAGCAGAATTTAAAAAATTTTGTTATTATTTAAAAAAATCATAAACACTCTTATATGCTATGCTAGAAAAAACCAATCATCAAGGAAAGTTGAACATTATTAGACGACGAAAAAGGTTGACATTGAAATTGTGAAAATAAAATCTATTTTTTCCACTTTTTTACGATAGTTTAAATTACAATATTTGAAATAGAATCTGTCCAAGCTTCCGAAAATGTTACATCGTTAATGAAAATAATTACCTAACCGATGACAGTCAGTTTTATTTTTTGATTGGACTCATTCGAGTGAAGATTGATGAGGTCAGTGTTGAATAATCTAGAGGTATATTTATATTCAGCCTTGGTGTTTCGAAGAGTTAACTGAATATTTAATGAAGAAAGTTGACGATGGAAATTGTTGACTGCCCATTAGCTTTGCTTCCTCATTACTTACAACCGAAAAACAATTCGAAGGAAGAACGTGACCATTTACAAATCAAGAAGAATTTGAGATACGTATTTCTGAAAATTCACGTTACGTTTGTACTCGTTTCTCTATAACTCTATATGAGAAATATAAACTGGACGAGGGCCAATAGAGAATCTTCACATCCATTGATTTTATAAAATATTATGTGAAATTATGCTTGTCGCAAACTTCCAACTGTTGGAAAAATGTGAAAGTTGGAAAATGAGTTTTTATTATACGAATTCCTAACATTATTTTGATGTTATTCCCTAAGTTTGAGAGCAATAGGGTTTCATAGCTTTTATGAGTAACAACTTTTTTTTTGTTTCAGCATAATATCCCTAGAACATGAAAGCTGATAAATCTCTTGAGGTGAGTGTCATTCGTTATTCATTCAAATTCGATAGGTGATATCGAACTTTAATCAACTTAAAATATCTTCAGA
The DNA here is from genome assembly GCA_015342065.1 of Leptinotarsa undecemlineata. NCBI lineage: Eukaryota > Metazoa > Arthropoda > Insecta > Coleoptera > Chrysomelidae > Leptinotarsa > Leptinotarsa undecemlineata. The sequence goes on along the minus strand of WOGP01002386.1, from coordinate 14,808 downwards.
ACAGTCCTTTATTTTTTTAAGTTTTCATTCGAAGCACAGATGATTTTTTGGACCACTTAGATGAAGTGAATAGGCAGCATCATATTATGAAAACAAACAAAAGTAGGCTACTGATGTAGTACTGCCATTGTGTCATTTTATTACTGTTCCTAATTTTCACTAATTCGCTTCATGTAAAAACCGGAATATTTTTGATAAGACATTCGTTACTGTTCATAAATTTACTTCCATATATTTCAATTTCCAATCTTTCTAAGTCATCTGAAGAACGATTGTCATGTACAAGTTTCAATAATTTCTTTTTTTTACTTCTTCTGTGACCAGACCTCTATGGTCAATGAAACCGAATGCGTTCCTTGTTGCTAGCTATTTCAGTTCATTCAGTTTGGCCAACATAATTTTCATCGCAATTCTCACAGATTATGAAATAAAAGATGTCACTTAAACTTGTTATTGGTAATTCTTAGAGTTCTTCATAAAATGAAGATTCCAATTTTATTGTAAATGAGAGCTTGTATTTGTAAATGTTTTTTACTTTCAACTTTTTCACTTTCTCTTCAAACCGTGTTGAAAATATATCTTGTTGAAACTTTCTTGAATCTTTTAGAGTTTGCATAACTTCAAGAATTTAGGAATTATATATGGGATTTTGCAATGTAAATAATGAATATATGTTTTTTTTATTGATCACAAGTACAGTAGGTGTCTGGACAAGTCGCATAAAATACACATATATGACATATATAAATTGTAAATTATAAATTATTTACAACGTAAAATTACAACATAATTACTAACACATGACATATGTAACAAAATTTAAAAGTGAAACAGAAACATATTAAGGTCCATATAGATTATTAACAAATCTGTAAGACATATTTATAAATAAGAGTTAGGAGAATTATGTAATAATTTGAAACAAATTTAACCAAAAGAATGAAAAAATAACAGGAATTGTAATTCAAGTTAACTTAGGACAATTCGAAATCATTTACTTCGTAGTAGACTTTCCTCAACAGAATACTCTTTAGTTTCTTTTTGAATATTTCCAGGTGTGTATTTTCAATTCAACAGTTAATTTATTGAACAGTCTCATCCCTACATAATTGTGACTAGTACTTGCTAATTTATGTTGTTGAATAAGCAGGTTGTTACTACTCAGATATACATTCTTTAGTGGACTGGAAAATTGTTATAATCATGTTTTGACAATTGGTTATCCAAAAACTCTTGTAGTAGAATGTGCCCTATTTCTGGTTTGAAAAATCTTTCATTATCTGAATTATTTTATTCAATGATGGTGAAAATTAACAACTTTTTTCATCGGAAATGATGTTATTGCCCGTGAATTTGTTACTCTGCTATGGATACATTAGTTATTTGTAGAAATTGCCAATTTAGACAAGATCGCAACTGTCACTAAAATATACCGAGACAATCCCAGCCAGTCAAAAAATTGCGTCACAACAATGAAAAACAAAGACCGCGAATGAAAGCGCGTGAAATCGTTCAAACAACAAACAAAGCGCCCACTTTTCTGCAGACAAACTCGCGACTGTTGTTCCTCAACTTGTAGTAGTGGCACGCGTCCACAAAACGAAATCCATCTATCTATTGTCCTCGATTCATTCATGACTTCCAACAATGAGGAACGGTATAATTGGCCGCCAAAAAAAAGGAAAAAATGATAAACAGATATAACCTCACTTTCAAACTTGATGCTTTACGACGATACAATAAAAGCTTTCGGAACCCTGTTCATTCATATCCCGTACACCCTTTGTCACAATATTTTCACAACCTAATTATACGAAAGCTCCTTTTTCGACATTTTCGCGGAAATCTCACCATCAGGTGAGATCGCAGGAAATCCCATCGAAACTCACCTTTGCTCTCATTAATTAAAGATTTTTGAACGCGAAATGATGCGCCGTATTAATTAATTATTATTGCTCCGTGCAGTAAAAATACCCTCCAGGTATAATTAGTAATCGCCGAGTAATTAGTAGCAGTCCCGTCGCGTCGCCTGCGCGCCACTACACCGATGGAGGGGCGCCCCTTGTGGGTGTGGCCAGAGCTCGCACTTGCGCATCATTGGCCGAACGAAAAGATGGCAGGCGGTACTGTCAATCAAACCCAGAGGAGGGGATCGCTCGGAGACGAGATTGGAAGTAACTCCAGCAACTCACAATAGAGAGTAACGCCGTACAGTGCGGAGTGTGACGTCGTGATAGAGTGAAGTGATAAAGCCAGCAAACTGTTTGCGCCGACGGAAGACATGTTGACGATGGAGACCGACCTCAAGGGAGGTAGTTTGCACGGCAACATACCACCGCATCATTCGTTGCAAAATTACGGTTCGCTTAGTGCACTAGGACAAGCGCCGATGCACGGATTATCGCAGCATCCACACCAGATACATCACCAACCGCAGGGACCGCAGATACACCACCAACAGAACCACCATCAAGCGCACCAGCAGCCGACCCATCAGCCTCACGGACAGACCACACAAAATAACAATAACAACTCGAGTAAGGCGCAAAACATGGAGAGGGTGAAACGACCGATGAACGCGTTTATGGTGTGGTCGCGAGGCCAGAGGCGGAAAATGGCTCAGGAAAATCCAAAAATGCACAACTCGGAAATATCGAAACGACTCGGGGCGGAATGGAAGCTGCTCAGTGAGACGGAGAAAAGGCCGTTCATAGACGAGGCGAAACGCCTGAGGGCGGTGCATATGAAAGAACATCCGGACTACAAGTACCGGCCGAGGCGGAAGACCAAAACGCTGCTAAAGAAAGACAAGTATCCTCTGGGCACGACTTCGCTGCTACAGGCAGCGGACCCCGCGAGATCCACAGCACCCTCAGTGCAGCAGGTCCAGGCCGCGAGGGAGATGTACCAAATGCCCAACGGGTACATGCCCAACGGATATATGATGCACGACCCTAGCCCTTACCAGCAGCAGTACAGCAGCGCGAATTACCCGCGGTACGACATGGGGCAGATGCAGCATAGTTACATGAACGGGGGTTACGGAGCATACGGCCCTGCAACCGTCCCCAACAGCGCTGGCTCCCCCTACGGCATGCACCAAGCGGGGTCCTCGCACAGCCCCTCCGGGTCGAGTATCAAGTCTGAACCGGTGAGCCCCAGTTCGGGGTTACACACCCCAACGCCCAGCGGGGTTAAAAGAGAGTACGCGGGCCAACCTCAGCAAGGAGATCTTCGCCAGATGATTTCCATGTACCTACCCACCGACGGAGGTGTCCAACATATGCAGCATCAGTACAGTTCATCGCCCGACCCCATGGGCCAGGGGGGGCCCCTGGCGCCTTTAACGCATATGTGAGAACCGCTTTTTGTGGCGCAGGACTTGGACGTGTCGCCACTGTGAAATAACAAGTGTATATAAGATCAGACATTCATATATATTTTTCATTCTGGTTCCTTTAACCACAGCAGTATTGACGAAAAATCTTAGGGCGGACGACTGTTTTTCATTCTTCTTCCCTTATCACGTAAGTGTTGTGGCTTTTGGAATACTTTGTTACTATTATTTTGCTGAAAATCTAGTCATTTTTATTATTATACTTTGTTGAGCTTTGAAAAATAAAGAGAAAAATAATTCCGTTTGGTTTACGATCCCAATCAATTGAATCACTGAAAATGGCAAAAATATATACCTACCTAACAAAAGTAATTGAACTTCAATAATTTATTTACCTGTATTGTTCAGGTAAAACAACTTTCTTTGAAATAATCAATTTCCTCAAATATTTCGGATTAGGAACTTTAATAAATTTTAATCCTTCTGAGAACAGGTCAAATTTAAATTTCAATGAATACCTATCCTAAAAGAAACGGAAAGTCAATAATCTTATTTATTCCAATATAGAGATAACAAAATATTTGATAATATAGGTAGGTATATGATGAAACACATAAGCTAATGTTTTATTTTTGGAATATAGTTAATTCGAATAACAAGCTAGGTATAAACATTACTTTCATTTATAATAAAAACGAAAAAATAACTTCTGCATTGGACTATTTTTGAAGCTGTGGATACGAGTAAAGTGATTCATAGTGAAAAATTAGCTGATAAAAAATGTTTCTGATATTCACATAAATATTCATTTGAAATAAATGTGTAAATGAATAGTATTTACAAGCATTTGCTAAAAATCATTACAAATGACTCGTCTTTTTTTATAGGTATTGTTTGGAATTAAAAAATGTTTTTTTTCACAGAACAATTGTATTAGGTACTTCAAATATGTGATTCTAGCTGCAAAAACAATCCAAAATTCAATTTCAGTATTCGTTTTTTCTTAATGAGATATAGTAAATTTACACTATGAATTTTACTATATCTATATTATCGCTTATACTTTTTATCGAGTATCAAAATAAAAATAATCTTTGACACTATCATAGCTGAAATGAACTTAGCAAATTATAACAATAAGAGTCAACCTAGAAAATGAAAAATCAATGTTCATTTGGCACTTGAAAAAACAAAGTGCCTGAATTTTAACGAAGGCCCTTTTTTCTTGCGTCAATAATCATTTTTGTAAATAGGATTTGTCCATATATATTACCAAGTCCACAAAACTTAAATCAAGAATGAAAAACAGTTTTTTATGCATTCGTGACTCATATTAATTCTCAATTCATTCACTTGTTCAAATGCATTTTTCATATTCAATGCTCAAGGTTAAAAAATGCAATACTCTTCGAGCGTATCCAAACAAAACAAATGAACACGAATTGACGTTCTTTCCGACGCCAACTGAAATGCATGTATATGCGATCTTCGTTTTTTACTAAAGAATATACAGGGTTTTGTTTTGAAGAAGCTACAACATACATTTCCGTTTCGCTTCGAAAAGTTGGAAAATGTTTTTGTAATGTTTGATTATGGTATAGTTTTGTTACACGCCAGCATTAAATTGTTTTTTTTCAAAATTTTGGAGTAGAAATTTGAATTATACAAGGCATATTATATTATTTCGGTACAAATAAAAATTTTGTCTATAGGATCCATGATAATTACGAAAATAAATTTTAAAAATAATAAACTATTTTCCCTTTTGTTACTGATAATATATTTACATAGGTACACTAAGGTGTAGAAGAGCGTTTGTAAAAGAATAAGTAAATTTCGTATTTAAATTCGAAATTCATCCAATTTTTGTGTTTGTAAAAATATAAAGAAAGTCTGGATTTTAGTCCGAATTCAACAAAATTATAATCGATTTCCGACTTTCATATTAAAATATCATTAAATTTCTACTTTGACTTACGAATTTTACTAAATTTGAACTTCAGACTAAGAATTCAATAAAATTCCTATTGTAAAATCAGAATTTTATTGAATACTTTCAAAAACTACACCTCACGATTTGATCTCCACAAAATTAATTTGAAAAACATTTCACATGTTTCGCTAGCACAGTAGCTTTGTCAAGTGATTTGAATTTTGAAAAATTGTCAAATTCCGAAACGACATTCTGAATTGAATTCCGACTTCAAAAAAATCACAAAATCTCGAGTTTAAAGTAGAAATAATGGAATTTCGAGTTTGAAGTCGGAATTTAACAAAAAATCCGGTTCAAATTCGGAAAGTGAAATCATTATGATTAAATATCGACTTCAAACTCAGGATTTTGTCATATTCCTATTATGAACTCAGAATTTCATTTCAACTTCAAGTTGAATTCTGACATAAAATTCAGAATTAAATGTCGATCATAAATTCGAAATTTGGGGATTTTATGTGACTCCCAAATTCCCCTATTGATTTTCTAATAATATAATTTTCAACAGATTCATTCAAAATTGAAAAGTATTTATAAAATAACAATTCTGAAATAAACAAAACAGTGTTTTCATTTGTTGTGTTTGGGTATTGCTCAGTGTGTTTTCGAAAATCTGGATTTAGGTTAGTTTTGATGCCTAGACTATGGTTTTAATGTTTCTCAGTAAATGATGCTTTTCATTATGGACCCGATATTAGACCACATATCTTTGACTGGTTCAATTCAAAGTTTCACGTTATTTCAAAATTGCTGGCGATTCTCGATACTGATACCTGATCAAACGGTTGTACCAAATTCTTTGTACATATGTGTATATATAAATATTTCTTATCGATAAAATCTTTTCGATATTTTTTTCGTACGGAACAACTTCCCCAGTGCTTTTGTATATTGTATGTTCAAATCATATATTTATTTTAAATTTGTATACGTCATTTTACGAACAAAGAACTTTGTTGTCGATACCCTATCTTTAGTCACTTTTTGGCACTTTCGATATTTACAGGTTAGCCATGACTTCAACTAGTATTCCATTATGAATTTAATTAAACATTTGACTATAAATATATGAAACTCACTTCGGTTTATACATTTCTGGTGTAATGGTTGAAGTTTTGGCCACACTCTGTAGTCAAATCGGGCCCTGAGCAAATCCTGATTTTATCAGTTACTTGTTGTCCTGTTTTTTGTTTGAATATTGTAAAATTGAGATTTGTTCAGGAGGTCGATATCTGTGATGAACGGAACAAAAAATTTAAATATCACTGCTTTGTAAATATAATTTTAAGTTTTTTGAATGTACAGCGTGTTATAAAGTTAGTAAGTGGATCGAAAAATTGTGAATATATGACATTAACAAAGTTTACAGGAATTTTATTCGTTTTGATTTCCAAAGCTGTGGTTTTTCACTTTCAGTACAAAAATATTAAGAATACCAGTATATTTGGAGTGTTTTTGTAAACAAAATTCGTTGAATCGTGTCAGTTGAGTCGGAAGAGGAATGTTTTTCAGAGGAAACTTGTTAATTACTGACATATAATCACTTTATTTTTGCCTCGGAAGTTTCACACATTTTTATACAGGGTGTTTATTAAATATGCGGAAAAAATTTAAGAAACTATTCCTTGCACTATTCTAAGGATATTTTGTCCTTTGATGATTTTTGATAGGGCGCTTTGTTTCGAAGATACGGAGAGAAAAATAATCACAAGAACTATTGAAACTGACTACCGCTCGGATTCAAGAATTTAATCTTGTCCTCATCGAATCCCGAACTATTTCACAAACACCGGGATCGTTTCTGATTGCGTTACATCCAGCAACTAAACGATTCAGGTGGCCCCATAGGAAATAATCCAGGGGGTTCAAGTCCGGTGATCGAGCAGGTCAATCCAGCGATCTCCCTATGTTACTGTTAAAAACTCTCGAGCCGATAAGCTAAAATGCGCTGGTGCACCATCATGCATAAACCACATTATATTTCTTGTAACCAATGGTATATCCTCCAGCAACTGTGATAACATTTGTTCCAGAGTTGTGATACACCTCGCCGGTGTTTCTTTCTTGCAGAAACTGTTAGATTTTTCATTACTTGATAGGTCCAGTGTAGTACGCTATACTTTTATTTCGGCTACGTTAATAATTTCAAAATTACCAAAATTGTTGTCGAAATTCTTTTTCGCCTGTATCTTCGAAACAAAATGCCCTATTCAAAATCATCAAAGGACAAAATATCCTAAGAATAGTCCAAGAAATAGTTCCCTAAATTTTTCCGCATGTTTAATGAGCACCCTGTATGCCGGTGACGAGGTAGAAAGCTTTTTCCGAAAAAATCTATTCTGAAAATATTCAATTGTTATCCTGAATTGTCGCTCCAGGTAACATAAAAAAAAGTTAATTAATAAAAAAAATTGAGTGCCATGTTTTTTGAAGATATCCAAAAAGGTACTGAGGAGAAGGAGACGGGTATCTTCACTTGAAACTTCAAAGTATACCAGGAGTTTGATAATTTTCGATGTAAGTGAAATTTTAATATCATTACTTTTCATATATTAGGATGTGATTCCCTTGATTCCATTTAGTTACGAATGTGTTGAGTACTAGCTGAGAGAAAAAAGTGATTTTTTTTATAATTCACTGAAAGTAGTTGTATCTGACAGAATTTTTTTACAGTGCATGTACATCATTGTTAAAAGTTTTAATTGAAGTTAATTGCATTGCTCCTTACTTCGGAAGATTGTCCGATTTGATTTTGTTTTCGGAAAAGTAGAAAGTCGAAAAACTTTTTTACATTTACAGAATTATTTTTACGAACTTCACATTTATGAAATCAAAGTTTTTGAAACAGCAATTGTGAGTATTAGATGTTAATATGTTTCTTATTACGTGAATCCTTTTCGATCAATCAGTAAATAAATTTATGAATTTACTTACTCTGCAAAGACAACGGTCAACACTCATTTTTCAATCAAAATTAGTGATCGAAAACCCAAAATAACTTTTGTTTATCATAAAATTTTCCACAAAAGTGTCTTTTAATCTTTCTTTTGTAGAAGTCGAAAAAAAGGTTGTTAAAATGTACGCTACACATTAATGTATATTTTCAATATTACCACAGATGTAGAACACCGGATGTGTTTTTTTATTTAATTTCTCAACTAGAGCAAATTTAAAATAGCATGCTAGAAAAAAACTGGTCTGTTGACATCCATCTATTTTTCTGGAAAATAGGTTGACTAACTGATCTGTTTCGTATAACTTGACTAGTATTGTCCCAATATCTTGAATGACAATTAACTTGTTACAGAAATCAATGATGAGATAAAATAATATCGGGTTGTTTTAAAAATCCTTTTCGTTTTTATGAATCTACTTTGAGCTGCAATATCTCAGTGGATACTCATCTGAATAAATTGAATCAAGGTACTTTTGCCAACGTAAAACAAGTCTGCTAATTCCGTTAGAATAGAAAGTGTGTTCTCTAGAGTCAATAAAGTCGATGAAGGCCGTTTTTGCCTGATTCTGATTGCGAAGATTCTACCGATGAGACATTCATCGCAGTATTACCACTTTTATTTGTTCTATACGGACATTTTCAAACATATACAATTCGTTTGTACACATAAAAGTGGTAAAAAACAATGCATAGAAAGTTTCATTTCCTTTCTTTATATTTGAAAGCCTTGAAAGTTATGTATAATCAATTCGATCTATGACTTTAACAATTCTTTCAGATCTTGTAAGTATAGCTTCATCGACCGAACTAGTAGAAACGTCATTTGAATCCTTTCCTACATTTTATGAGATATTCACTAGAGATGGCAGCTCAGAATCTCCTACATGAAACTTTTTAATCTGATTCAAATGTATTTTCCACTCAATGTTACATAATTCTGGAAATTTCATTACATAAATAACATTTACTATTTTTTTGTACTATGATTGCTCTGGTCCATTCATCGACACCTTTCTTCCTGTAATCATGGACGGTCACATGTTCACCTGGTTCAAAAACTGAAAATCTCTTACCTCTAAAATACATTTTTTGTTTCTCTTGAACTACTGTAACGTGATTTTTCAAATTCGTTCTGTTACCTGGTATAAGATTCTCGAAACGTGTATGCAAATTTCTATTGAACATTAATTTTGCTGGACTCATCTTGGTGGTTGGGTGCGGTGTGAAACGATTATCAAATAAAAAATTATTCAAAATCAAATTTAAACTACCATTTTTCCCCAATGCGTTTTGCAACGCATTCTTTACAGTTTTTACCGCATTTTCCGCCGCCCCATTAGATGATAGGCGAAAAAGTGGAGAAGTGATATGCAAGATATTATTTTTCAGGGGTAAACCAAATCGTGCAAAACATGATATCAAAATCTCTATTGTGAAATTCGATGCAATTGATTTCATAGAAAATACCTCTAACCATCTACTGTGCGCATCCACAATTATAAGAAAATATCTATCATGGAATGGAGCCATAAAATCCAAATGAAGTCTACTCCATGGTTGTTCTGTTTATTTCTAAGACAATTTAGACATTCTCTACAAATTTTTTCTATTTATTTTCCCAAACCAGGACACCAAAAATAAGAACGCGATAAATTTTTCATTTTAACTACCCCCCTGTGTGTCGAATGTAACTGTGTCAAAATTGCTTCTCTCAAAACTTGAGAAATAATGATATGGTTATTCCAAATTAAATAATCGGATTCAATCGATAATTCATGTTTAATTTTGTACAAGTACGTTTTAAATTTCTATCTTTGTGACACTATTTCGAATTCGGCCAACAAAATGCAACACTTTATTCAAAATTCTATCATCAGTTGTCTCCTTTCTAATTAATTCCAAATTTACTGAAAAGTGTTCAGTATTCGCTAAATATTCAACAAAATTGAAATCAACATTTTTCTCTGAATTGTCCTCAATTGATTGAGGAAGTCTAGACAAAGAGTCTGCTGGGTTATCTTCTGATTTCACAACTCCTATGTCATACTCATAACTCCAAAAAATAATTGCCCATCTTCGCAATCTATCTGCAGGATATTCAAGAATTTTTTTATTAGGATATATATATATATATATGATAAAGGTTTATTATCGATCAACAATGTAAATTTTATTCGAACAAGTAATTATGAAATTTGTTAAAACCGAAAATAGCTGCTAGAGTTTCTTTCTACAAAATATCATACTATGCCATTAGGCAATGTATGAGATATTAACGCTCCAATTTCATAATCACAAGCACCAATAACTAACTTTATAGGTAGTTCTGGATTAAAATGAAGTAAAACAGGAGGAGAAATTAATTTTTCTTTCACTTCCTCAAACGCGTTTTAACAACAATTTGTCCATTTCCATTCCGTATTTTTTTTTCAATAAATTGTAAAGAGGTTGTAACAAAATGGAAAGATTTTTTATAAATTTGCCATAGTACTTTACTAAATCCAAAAAAGATTGTAATGAAGTTACATCGAATGGAATTGATGCATTAATAATAGTGGAAATTTTAGAATCAGAAGCATGCAAACCTTCTTTACTAATGTCCTGTCCAAAATAACGATATTTTAGATTTAAAAAAACTACATTTGTTTAAAGTTAATAATTTAGTTTTGCCTTTTATTAGCGTGAAAGCACTGTTTCTAAACAAAAAAGATGTACTTCTCTGGTTTTTCCTGTGATAAGAATGTCGTCCGAAAAACAGACCACTCCATCCAAATTTGGTTCAATTTTGATTCGTAGAGAAAAATTTGCTAAAAATCACCCAGCGACATCATTTAGTAATGAGCTGAAATCAAGCAGAAAATTAAAAAAAATGTACAGAATCAATGTATAGAGTAGAAAATTCTCTATCGATCAGTATATCATATCACGACACAGTAGAATGAATATTTATTGAGATATAGAGCTACAGAAACACATGACATCAAAACGGAGAAAACTCTTGACAGAACCTAATATCTGAAATTTGGGTCCAATAAACTCTGTGATTCCGTATTCAATTGTAGAAGTGGGTAATGGCAATTACCCATTGTGTTATCAAGAAGAATATATTGAAACCAATTCAGTAATTATTGTTTTATTCATAATATTAAAGACAATTATTTCAAGAAAACAATTGTATCTAAGTAATATTTTATGAACTGGTAATATGAGCCTATCTATCTAAGGATATAAAGACAAAATGGGGGAAGAAGAAAGAAACTTATATCGCATGATTTTGAAAATATCAATTAAAAATTTCTGATCAGGTACATATCTTTTCTCTATCCGTATACCTTTTTTCACCTTTTTTTGGGAGACTTTATATTTTTAAAAGAACTGGTAGTCAAACGGCGTTTCACATCTGAGAACATATTTGGAAAAAATTCCCAAGATTCATTCGCGAATGAAAATAATTTGATTTTTTTTATTCGGGCATAAAAACTAAATATGTTCGGGGACCAATTTTCTTCTCAACATTTCCTTGAATCCATTTTGTTCTCACTTCCCTATCATCGTTAACTAATACTATATCTCCTCTACAGAAAGTTTTTATTATTTTTCCCCCATAATACTTTTTTTTGACGTTTCAAACTTTCAACCACTTTTCAAGAAAATTTCTTTTCGTCTTTTCCCTTTTTCGTTCCTGGCAATAACAAAACTAGCTTAGTACGAACCAATCATTATCTCCTCGGGACTTTACCAGTAGTACAGTGTGGGAGTATTTCTGTAATCAATCGATTCAACAATAAATCCAAATCAGAAATACCTGTATTTACTAATGATTTTTTAACGATTTTACTGAATTTTCAGCCTGGCCATTCGTAGCGGGATGAAAAGGTAGACTATGTTTTATTTCAACACCATTACTTTTCAAAAAATTATGAAATTCTGAAGAATCGAAATATGACGCGTTATCTGAAATTAAAATGCAAGGAATGCCAAATCGTGCAAGACTTCTTAAAATTTTTATTTTACCCGTTGAAGTTATTTCACTCACGATGAAAGTTTCACACATTTTGAAAAAGCATCTGTAGCCACAAAAATATATTTTTTTATTGGGCCTACATAATCTATATAGATTCTTTCCCAACAATCATTTGGACATTTCCAATTTATCAATTTGACTTTAGGGGAATTATTTCTTAAACATGAACATGATTTGCAATTTTTTACCGTTTTTTCAATATCGATATTTAGTCTTGGCCACTAAACATAGTTTCGTGCCAGACTCTTCATTTTGACCATTCTTAAATGTGATCTATGGATTTCGACGAAAATTTTTCCCTGTATATTTTTTGGGATCACAATTCTGTACCCGAAGAAAATAAAATCATTTACTATTGAAAAACAGTTTTTGCTCATTAAAGAATCTACCTATTTTGGCCAACCTGTTTTTATGTACTCTTACACTTTTTGTAGGACAGTATCCTGCAAGGTCAGTTCCCTTATCTTTCCGCAATCTATAGGAATGTTTTCGTTCTCTGAAATATATTTAATCATAAAGAAACAATCCTCAGATCTGCCGAATTTGTTGGAAGCGATAGTCGTGAGAGACAATCTGCATAATCATTTTCAGATTTCACATATTTGATATCAAATTGAAAATTAGCCAATATGAGAGCCCATCTCTGTAGTTTGTTTGCAGCAAATATGGGAATTCCCTTTTTAGTGCCAAAAATAGCTACTAATGGCTTATAATCGGTCAACAAAGTTAATTTTTTTGCAAATAAATATTGATAAATGATAGCCAACGCCTTTTTTTCTATCTGACTGAATTTTTCTTCGCTTTTAGTTAAAGTCCGGGAAGCATAAGCTATTTATTGAACGTTGAACTTCTTGTATAGAGTGCATCATCATTGTCCATATTCCTGTTTAAGATGCATCTACTGCCAGTTGTATAGGTAACTTTGGATCAACGTCAACTAGAACTTCAGCGGATGCTAATATTTTCTTTCAATAAATTGATGGATGCAACCGTTACTATGTGGTTGGAGATCATAATGAAAAGAGAAATGAAAATTTCCATGTTTTTGACCACTTTTAATTGTAACTAACGTTACTACAGTTTCGTCCTATATGGACATTTTCAAACTTTCAAACATAGAAATTTTCATTTCTCTTTTCATTAATATTTTCTTTATTTTATTGAATGAAATAATACAGGTCTCATCAAAATCAAATGAAGTATTTTTTTGTAATAAATTATAAAGAGGTTTCAACGCCATCGAATTGTTCGGTATGAATTTATGATAATAATTAACGAGTCCTGAAAATGATTTCAATTGTTTGACGTTTGTTGGAAGCGGTGCATTCAATACTGCTTCCACTTTATCTTCCATTGTATGGATTTATTTGTTAATTTTGAATCCTAAATAAGTGACACTTTCTTAGAAAAATTGACATTTTCTTTTTTCTAATGTGATACCGGCCAAACTTTTTCATGACTGATTTTACTCTAAGTATGTGTTCCTCTTTGGTGGCTCCGGTAATGAGCACATCATCATGAAATGAAGCAAAACCCTCAATATCGTCTAACAAACGTGACATAATTTTCCGAAATTTCGCGGAACCTGAATGTATACCATATTGTAATCTGTTATAACAAAAAATACCTTTGTTGTTATTGTTGTGAAAATGCGAGATTTTGAGTCTTATTTTATCTCCTGATATGCATTTGATAAATCTAGTTTTGTAAATTAATTCCCCCCTGTAATTTAGCAAACAACTCTAGTATTTGTCGATTTCTAGATCTGGATTTAATGTTATTTTGTAATCATCGCGTAACCTAATTGATCCATTTGGTTTTATTATCGGAACTATTGGTTTTCCATATTCACTGTATTCTACCGGTGATGAAATTTGTGTTTCAACTAGTCTGTCGATTTCAGCCTCACTTTTTTCTCTTAGTGCGAATGGAAGCGTACGAGCTTTGAAAAATCTCGGCTGAGTTCCCTATTTCAAAGTTAAGCTAATACAACCTTAATTGAAGCAACCTAGTTCTGAATTCAGGACGTATGGAAATTCTTTTTGAAGATAATCTGCATGATCTGTTTCGAAATTAATTGCTGATAATTGAAATTTACTGAAAAAATATCTACCTAACAATGGGGGCCCTCCTTTATCTACAACGTATAAATATAAATTATCATTCATGTTTTTATAGATAAAATTCACAAGTACTTTTCCCAAAGGGTCGATAATTTTTTCATCATAAGAACTTAATACTTTCTGAGTGTTTTCTAATGAAATATTGAAATATTTTTGAATTTTTTTGAAATCACCGACACATAGGCACCAGTATATGGTGCAAGTACGATGTTAAGTGGAAGAGCAATTGAATGATGACTTGTCATCATGTAAATTGAACTTCGCCATTAATCTTCACATAATGTGTTAGGAATCACACGTTAAAAGGTAAGACCTCGTTAGTCCTTAGCTCGCACAAGTTTCTCAACTTCTGAGAGTTGTCGTTCGTATGGGGGC
>WOGP01002385.1:0-16855 GCA_015342065.1 Leptinotarsa undecemlineata | reverse complement strand
CACACACACACACACACACACACACACACACACCCAATTTATACAATATGCGACACCCCTGATTCTGTCAGTCATGTCCTAGATACATTCACCTGCAAGATTATACAAATCAAAAGACATTTCTCAGCTAACTGACAGTTCTGTTTTAATGTTTTTTTATATAGATTCACCAATTATATTATGTGAGTACATTTTTGTAAATGCCACTGTTACTCCCTATTCTGTAATTGGGTTCATCCTGTAGAATAGAGTATGAAATGAATAAATATATATATATAACACAACTGTGCCCTTCTTCGAATATAATTCATCGCACGATCAATTTCCCTCCTCATCAATCTTCTGAATTCTCTAAAAATACTGTGTTGAAGGTCCTTAATATTTTGATATCCCCTCTGAAAATAATCTCTATTTTACAGTTTTTACGAATGTATCCATAATACTTAAGTCTGGACACCTTGCTGGCCACCTCACCGGCCCAATATTCCCTATTCATTCATCACCAAACTAATTGAATACTCGTCTAACTACTACTAACTAAACTACAAAAGAAGTATCAACAATTCAAAATCAAAAATGAATTGCTGAAAAAAACAATTATATTACGCAAAAAACCTGAAATGAAATAATGGTGAAATAAAATACAAGTGGAATTAAACAAATTAAACAAAAACTAAATAAAATAAAATTGAAAAATTAAGAGATTCCAAGTCAAGGTAATTCACCACGTTTCGATTGTTAGTATCCACAATCGTCTTCGGGTGACGACTGGACCGATTCGACCGTGAGCTGACTATTTATAGGTCATTTGAGTACTTTCACTTATTTTTGCTTTCCTTTTTCCGCTTCACTGGTTTAGTAGCTTGGCAGCTATGCTAGCCAAGTTAGCGCTGTGAAGCGCTGTGAAATGATGGGTCCACTCATCGCCCGAAGACGATTGTGGATACTGATAATCGACGTCGTGAATTAACTTGGATTGGAATCTCTTAACTTTTCAATTTTATTTTTATTATTTTTGTTAAATTTCACTTGTATTTCATTTCACTATTATTTCATTTGAGGTTTTTTTGCTTGATATAATTGTTTTTTTCAGCTATTCATTTTTATTATTCTCATTAAATTTTTATTTCTTCTTTTTTATTTATTTCAGAAATTTCAAATCATTTTATATACTATCAGACAATGGAAGTCCGAACTAGTGAAATTCATCCTGTGTATTATATTGGATTTGCATCTTTTTCATGGTATATTACTATAATACTAGTCAAGCCCTGCCATTTGATACCCATATTGGGATAGTGTAAAATAAATGAAATGTGCTTTTTTGTAGCTGCAGTCATCTTAGATTTACAATGAAAAAGAATTCATTGAATTGTATTTTCATCAAAACTGAACATTAAATCCATCTGTCAACAGAAAAAGATTTGAACTGCAAACTGTAAATTTGACCCAATCAAATGAACTCACAAACAGGGCATTCTACATGAAACATTAATAAAACATAGCCGCTCTTTGCTGTTTGCCGATGCGACTTCAAGCAATACAGTATCAATCCTTATCCAATTAAGTACTGTGAATACATTGTACCTTTAATACAGAATAATATGGCCCCTACAGCATGTAATTCAAATGGATATTTTCGAAGATATTGAAACGTCAAAATGCAACGACATACCGGTTTTGGCGGTACTGGCCGGGGCCGGCGACGCGTGCTTATAAATAGCGCACCTAAATTCGCGCTTCGCACTAGAGCGCTTTATAACTAGCAGCGATCGCATGCATTTATATGTGTATTCACTATTAGCTTCACACCCGTGCGGAGCCGAGGCAGATCGCTAGTTGATTATAAAATATAAAAATACAATCAAACTACCGATGACTTGATAGTATGTCATAGTGTGATTTTCCTATCTTTGCAGGAGACTGCTCACTTGCACTTTCTAAATTATCACAGTCAGACATATTTCATTTCAATTTATTTTTGAAAATTATATTTTCAAGTGAAACATAGGTTTTGTATACTACATTCATCCAAGCTCAGTTTGACGGGAGCGATAGCCTAGCAACAAACCAGTGGGAAGAGAATGGCACAATCGCTTGCGCATGGGATCCCATCGCCACGGCATACGTCGCCACGCCAGCAATCGGTTTCTCGTGCGGCTATAGATGTTTCACATTGAAATTTTGAAGGAAAAATTCCTCATTTACTGGACTGATACTCTATGTAATATCGAATATATCCCTGATAAACCTCCGCGAGTCATCTTTCATAAATATGCATACCGCCTTGGCTATATCATTTCTACTTCAAGCAATCATTATTAGAACTCATTGTCAAGTAACACTCAAGTAACAAAACTGTAATGACAATAATCAATCTCATGACAGAATTAATATTATTTTTTATTTCTCTAACAACGTAAGTTATACTCAAGTCATATCAAGAAATCAATTTCACATTATCGATTTTCATTTCAATTCGTGTAGTGATAAGCATACTGATGAAAAGTAAAGTATTCTTGGATGACTGGCCTCTGAAACACTCGCTCTATTTCGATCTGCGCCGTCGTACTAGAAAAATCACACGTGTTTCTAGACCCTACTCGTACTCTAATATATTAGTTTTCAGTATCAGTTGAATTCATTTCCTCGGTTTTCATCATAGATTGTCATAAGGTAATGAATATATAGTAAATGTAAAATGAATATAAAAATTTGTTTTCCTTCGAAATATTCTGGTCTTTATAATCGTGCGTATCTCATCAATGTTCATGAAGATGTTTTACATTTTGAAGTATTATAAATCCACATATTTATCACGTATAGTTATCCACATCCTTTCCACTACCATTCAGCAATTTTATTATCTTTCAACACATCGTCTCTTGAGATGCCAGTGTGTAAGAGTTCTCATGGATGAGACTAAAAGCGAAATCTCATAGTGACGCTCCTTGGAGTTTACGTCCCGCGTCGGCTCCCAATCCTCTTAAGATTAAACGAATTGAGAAGTGAGAGGGTCCTGTTACTTCACAATACGATAGCTTGACTGAATAACAAGGCCCGGATTGTGTTAGATCCCTCGCACGTTTATTCTCATCGTGTTTTTCAGTTCCGCGAGACTTGTCACTTTAAGACGGATATCACCTGAGCGAAATTCATGTATTTTTTGCAGTTTATTCCCTATTGCCTTGTTGAGTACACGAAACCCATGAAAAGGGGAGACAAAATTGGAATCACTTCACATTATTATACATAGTCCTCTCGCTGTGTCTAGCTGAATGCGATGAACTCAACAGCTATAGATTTTAATAAAATTTCCACAAATGAATGATTTTATCCAGGAGGATACTTTATGCGAATAATTCATCAGTATTTTCTGTGAAAAACTGCCTAATTTCTTTGAGATATCACAGAAAAGTCTTCTTTCTTTCAAGGATAGTTTTCAATATTCGGAGCATTTTAAAAAAAATTATGAAATGTGTTCGTACTACTGCGGAAGTTAGTATATTGTTTCGATGTTATAGTATTGTAACAAATTAATGAATTAACTGTCTTGAACAAATTTATTTCCAACAATATTTCACTAATCACAAACTAATTTATTTACAACACTTAACAAGTAACGCTTGATTCATTTACACTATTTGAATTTCATATTTAGCCGCTCGATTCACTTTCTGAACTGCCCTTTTAAGACGGAAAGACGTCCTTATATCGGTGTAACGGTATGGTAATAGTAATAGTAGGGACTGTATACCGTTATGCTATTTAACAAAAATGGTAAAAGAAGTCCTGCAAAGTCGACTTACCTTGAGTGGCTGTTTCATCAGAGTCAGGTTGAACTGGGCAGTCAAGAATGGCGGACAATCAACCGAACAAAAAGCATGCAAAGTTCGTCGTTTCTCCACACTCCAACACACCACAGAACGCGGAATCATATTGAAATCATTTTGAGGGTACAGGGTGAGACAAAATTGGGTAAATAAAAATAAATATGTTAGCCGTTCCGCCACAAACGGTAATGGTGTTTTTTAGAAATCTGTAGTCAGGTCGGTCCTAGCAGTTTAGGGGCGATTCCCGACTGCATTCTTTTGCGGTGATATAATATAATTGTTCGCTGAATCGGCCAGCATATCGATCAGGGACGTCCTCAAATTTGTTACGTTGCCCCCTTCTTGAAACGTTCCGCTCCAAATGTCATTTTTGGCGTATGTTGATACCTGCAGGACTCTCCATATCTATCGCTGGATCTAAATTTTGTTTATAACATGTTTCTCACAATTCTCCAATCCAGCCTATCGAGCTCAGTCAAGTCCACAAGAATCTGGTGGAGCATCGTGTCCTTCAGCCTGGTACGACTCCTCCAGACATCTTCATAGGACGGTTTGTCTTGAGAATGATTTTTGATCACCAAGAAGAACATGTTTCTCTGGCCCTTCAACAGTAGCTCTCCTCCGACTTCTGGATTCTGTTCTAGTAATGTTTGGATTTGACCGAATTTCTTATTGAATACCACAGCGATAGCCCTGGACATTTGGGGATTCTCTGCCACGCAGTGAGCTAGTGCGTAATCAACTGGAACCTTGAAAAGGTCTCTTGGCATTTCTTGAGTTACCTATGTACGACCTTCTGTCCGTTCGAGTATGAAGATATGAACTTCTGGAACGTCATTTCATCCTCTGGTGGTATGCGGGCGCGAACTTGGTCATGATTTCCAGCATGATGAGCCGATCTATTGAAATGGATGACCCTAGGCTTTCCTCGAGGTGGCTTATTGATTGGATAGACGACTAGTACTGAGTAGTTTCGGATATATATTTTTTGTAGATGACTAAAGTCACTCGTTTTTTTTTTCTATTCATCTGTTGTTTCTATTAACCCGCTATTTATGTTCACCCCCTGATTTATTCACCTTATGTTTCTATCAATTTGTGTCATAATGAACATGAAACTTGAATAGGTACAACCTATTATTTGGATCTCACTTGCAGACTAACGATGCCATGCGACTATGTACCCAACCCAAGATCAAAAATTTATAGGAAACCAAACGGAGATAACTGTACGGACACTAAATGACATAAGACAAAGAATGTAATATAGAAAGGCCAGCACAGTATATGAAATAAACTATTTGGTGCTCACCACAAAAAGACTGACCAAAAAAACTAAGAGGAAAAACTGATTCGATGAAGCTAAAAGATACCAAACCCAAACAGCTGATAACGTGTGCTAATTGGGGCTATCCTCTAAATAAATATAACATAAGAACATTGATAAAAACATATCTGGATAGTCGTGGAAGAAACATACCTAAATTTAAAAATAATTTACCTGAAAAAGATTTTGTACATTGTTTATAAAACGACATAAGACACCAATACGGACACGGCTTCGTCAAAATATCAAGAGGTCTGGAGCAGCGGTTTCATCCGACACTCTGAATTCCCACTTTGACCACTTTGGTAAGGAGCTGGAGAATATACCACCATCCAATATCGTCACTTTTGATGAAACCAATTCATCAGATGATCTTGGGAGAAAACTAATTGTCACAAACAGAGGATATCATTATCTCGAACGAGTGTGCATCTCGTCCAAAAGCTGCATTTCACTTATGTCCGCAGCTACTGCTGACGGCAATGTTTTACCTTCTTATATAGTTTACAAAGCCCACAATATGTGCTAGACACAACCGAAGTTCAAGTGGCTGATTCAACGCCATTAGCTTCGGTAACTGGGTTACCAGAGTAGCAATTCAGGCATTGAAACTTGCCAGGAAATATTTCTCATTGAAGATAATCCCTTGAGTCATTTTCCTTCAAAGACTTTTGATGAATGCTTGCAACACAATATCTCTTTCATATTCTGGCCATTAAACTTAACTGAACTCAAATGACTCCGCCTCGTAGTTGTGAATCTCTTGAAATTATTGAGATATTATGATATGAATAAACAACAAAAATGATCTCAATTGACTATGTCTTCAGTATAATAATTCCTGAAAACCAGAGTTACCCACCGATCCCCTGCCAAAGATGTTGCTGCAAGAATTGAGGTACCAGATCTTCAGAATGATACATTTATTTTTCTTGTGTTGCTTTATTTGTAATGAAAGTTCATATTGTGATTTTCAGAATAAAGGTTTTAGTGGAGTACTTTCTTCAATTTTCAAAAATTTTCTCATGACTACACACTTTTAGATGAAATTTTATTGTTTCTATTCGCCTTCTACATGCTCTTATATCAGCAATGACAAACATTTTCCAATTTTTTCCTTTTAGATAAAGTGAATACCAACTCAGCTATAGAGTCTGAAATGTCGAAAACTACTTTTATTGACCCCATTTCACAGTAGCTCTCTGTTTGGTCTTATATGTAATAATTCTGTATAGAAAATAAATGAATGAAACATATAGGGGATAGTCACTAATATAGAAAAATACATAAAGAATCAAAGGTATTGAGAAACCAGACAGTTTAGCATAGGAACAATAACAGGTAGTAGTTAGGTGAAAGTAACCGGTAGTAGGTAGGTCCTTCTATTAGGTTAGGTTAGGCCACTAGCATATTGAAATACTAGCATGTTGTCTTCATGTTCTGGTGTTGGGAAAGTATTTTCAATAGATTCATTTCACGCAAGAGGTTCCAGTTCGAACTGTCAAATCATAAATTAGCAGCTTTCAATAGTACGATTAACATACTTTCAGATATCTATTTTCTAAGAGAACTGATTTTCAACAAACAAATCGTTGTCAACAACGGTTACCTTGGTGGGTATTATTGACTCAATTCCTTTTGAAACATTACAAAAACAAACTCTGAACAGATCTATACAGTTTGAAAATATAATAGCGAACAAAATTGGTTTAATCCACTTTCGTTATCTTACTAATAATATCGCTTGTTTTTTTTTCAATGAAGAATTGAATGTAGCCAACAAAACAAATGATAATTTGGGTAACTCCATCAGAAACAGTAAAGATAAAATTTCAGTATCAGATAGATTGGAAGTATATAAGTAGCCTTATTGTTTCTCCAGAATAATAAAAGTTCATAGAAGTAGTTTTTCGATTGTGAACATCAATTCAACATTCACAAACCATCTTTTGATAGAAGGGGCCGAGATCAATCACGATAATGACGTATTGCTTTTGGAAAAGGAAGGTTGAACTTGTGGAATGCTCAGAATTCAATAGATTTAAGAATGCCAGATTATTGCTCAATTATCGAATAGATTCAAATTTTTCCCTTTATTGAATTCAGTTTACAATGAGGAAATTGGTTATTGGCATAGATCTCAAAAATAGGTAAATTGGCGTCTCAGGTGAAACTTGAACTCATTATTTGACAGTTTAGGCCCGGTGTAGACAACCGATTTTTAAGTTGCGGGGCCGGATCAATTTATGAATTGTTCCTGGTACAAATATGCCAGGTAGTAATGTTCATTAGGATTCATATTACTATGAGAGCTCAACACAGAATTTATTCAGGCAGTATTGTGACGCCAGAAGGTGCTTCTGTATAGCGTAATACGTGTCGCGGTTGAATGTGTTGAATAACAATTTTGTGAAATATTTATCATTCAGCCAGCCAGATGAAAATATCTATTACACCGTGGAAAACAGAACATCGATCTCAAAGCAAGAATAATTGAACAAAATGAGTGAACTAGGTTTCGAATCTCTAATATACGAGTAAATACGTTCATCAGAATTCAATTTCAATCTCTATCATGCACAGGTCACATATTTGTGAAAGTGTCTGGGAAAAATATTCACAAATTATACGTCAACTTGCCAAGTTTTTATGTCAGTGTTGGTGGTTTGACCAATCTACCGACAACTGCGGTAGCAGAAATTTGGGAAGCTAACCTGAAATGCCAGCGAAAAACGAATCCACATGTTTCTAGAAATGACATGAAATCGATAAAGCTTAATTCAGTCAAGCTGCTGGAAAATGATTTCATGAAAATCAAAAAATAGATAAGTACTATTCTGATCATACAAAAACGAAACAATTCGTGAACACAACACTTCAAAAAGGAAGTCAAACCGCGGACACGTGTTTCTGGCTATTGACCTTATCAGCATCAGCGCATTGCAGCCAAGTGCAGAGATGGCAATACTTGTTTGCCGCAAATAGGAAACAACACACGGAGCCAACAAGAGGAGCCAATCGCACATTTGTGGTTCCGTGCGTATCTATGTGTTGCTTACACAACACAACACAACACACACAATAAAATAAAACTATTGTGTAAGTTTGAAAATTTCCATATAGGACGAAACTGCAGTAACGTTAGTTACAATTAAAAGTGGTAAAAAGCATAGAAATTTTCATTTCTCTTTTCATTAAGATATAATACCTATTTGCAATTATATTACGACTATCCGTCTTGGCTCGATCTAAATCTGGTATCCTTACTCGAACGCTTTGGCCTATTTCTGCAATAGAAAATTTTGCATTTGAACGCGTCAATATTTTTCTGGCTTGCTTATCAGGTGATTATTTAGCTGTGTTACGAGTCTTCCGATTTCGTTTGATTTTGCGTTGAGTAAAGATGCAGCCTTTTCATTATCAGAATTTTCCTTTTCATTGATCATATTGACAGAAGGGTATTGATCGGTTGCTCGCGGGTTTTCATTTATAATGTCCACATGGTGATTTTCTGGTTCAATCGTATCATAAATAGAACCAGTAACAGCGGCTGAGCTTTCATCTTTGTTATCGCTGTCTTCGTTATCGGCATCATCCGCTCTATCCAGAAATAAGTTTCGACCTTCACCGGAATCACCTTCTTTTAACATTGCCTCAAGGTCATCTTCACTTACTATCTCCGTTAATTCGTTAAATGACGGAAAGACTGATTTCAAACCTAGTTTGGGTTTGTAGCCAAACATATGACTTATCACAGGGACTACGGGCCGTCGGTCAAAGTGATAAATTAATGACTTTACTCATCGCTCTTGGGCATTATTAATAATGGTCGGTCCTTATTATTGAGGCCCAGTTAATCACGTTGCCCGTAACATATCCACTAGTCTCATATTATGGAGGTGTTTCCTTAGTTGACAATGGCCCGTCAGAAATCCTGGTCATCGCCATATATTTCTTCAGCGCCAGCTTCCCAGAGTCGCCCAAGGCGATCCTGACAAGATTGCATACTTTGATTCCATTCCATCTCTTTAGAGATTAAGCATGGGTGTAATATTTGGCTAGTTCCCCCAAATGTTACACCTCAACGCCAAGTGTTTTGCCAACGTCGATTTGACATTTCTTTGTTTCGGTGTTCCACAAACTCAACTATGGATACGTAATCAATTGTACTTCTCCAATAATGTTGTTGGCCAAGCAGTTACCGTGAATGGTGTTCGCTATCTCGAGATGACAATGGAATTCTCGTGGCAAGAAATTGAGGATATAGACCAGGACTATATGTTGTACCAACAGGATGGTGTCCCTTGCCACACAGCCAACGAAACAGTGGTCTTTTGTGTGAGATATTCAATGGCTGTGTAATCTCATCTCGTGGCGATTTTAATTGACCGCTACAAACATGTGATTTGACACCGTTGGATTTTTTTCCTTAGAGATATTCAGAAGTGAAAGTGTAGGTTAAGAATCCAAGAACGATTCAAGAGCTGAAGGATGAGATAATTCGGCATTAACGACATTGAACCTTAATTATGTTCTAGACAGATAGAGAGATACCTGAACAAAAACTCTAACTACCAGCCACAACTAAAGAGAGGGTTGTGAGAGAGGCTGGTTAGGAAAATACAATGTATCTGTGTACCCGAGAATTTTTCTGAGGAACTCAATCACCTGAAAATGAGAATAGGTACAGGAAAATAGCTTTTTTTCCTATGTTGAAAATAATATATACCAAATTGGGAGAATCTTAGAGAAACACGATATGAAGCCAATATTTGGGCCAACAAAAA
This sequence comes from Leptinotarsa undecemlineata, assembly GCA_015342065.1. Classification (NCBI taxonomy): domain Eukaryota; kingdom Metazoa; phylum Arthropoda; class Insecta; order Coleoptera; family Chrysomelidae; genus Leptinotarsa; species Leptinotarsa undecemlineata. The sequence continues at coordinate 6,908 of WOGP01002385.1, read as the reverse complement.
CTATCAGTCTGTGCTAAGGACGACACCAGAGAACTTTTTCCTTGTAGCTGCGGCATTATTATTAAAATTTGGCTACCTGTCTCGCAAGGTACATAAAGAAGGTGAGGTAATCCAATTAAGAGAAACCAAGCTACGCCTACTAATAATAATATAAAACCAGAGGCAAATACGAGCCTCGTAGTCAATGCGTTTGAAACAACGGGAACAACTCTCGAACCAAGTCGGTTACCTCATATCCTTTGATAATGTCTACCGTAGTAGTAGACGGAACGTCAGACATAAAACTCTGCAAACCATGGACAAAAAACCCGGAAAATAGTTTTCACACAATATTTTGGTAACTTTATAAAAATATCCATTGTAGGTAGCTTTTTTCTTTTATCATAACGACTTCATACAGAGTTTCTTGAAAATATTAAAATTTTATGATTCATGTTATTAGCCAATTGTAATAATTTGTTTGAATTGTGTCTTTTCAACAGATTCATAGCTGAATTAACTCACTATTATTATTATTGTAAGTAATATTTCTCATGAAATTCTCCAGGTTATCAGTTGAGGTCACCCATTATGAACAAGAGATCTAAACTTTTTTCTTTATTATACTAGTTTGGGTAAACAGGAAATGAAAATAATAGTTTTTCTACAAAGTGAATATGAAGTTTATTTTCGAAGACATTTGAGATCCTGATTGACAAGAACTCCGCCGTCACTGCACTTTAAAGTTTGCCGATTGGGGTGAATGGAGGAGTGTTGTAAATAAATCAATCGCACTAGACAATTCTAGCGGGAAATAAGGAAAATCTGAAGAACACTCCAGGCGGTACATGTGTTTTCTAAACGGTCCTTTGCTCATGATAACCAATTCAATTATCTTTTCCATTTGAATTAAAGAGGTTATAACTGATTGATTTCCTGAGTCGTTTCGGTGTTTTGCTCTTAATAGTCGAGCCTTATGAGGGGTTGTAACTCCGTTTTATGGGGCAATAATGTGGATAATTTTTTAACGAAGGCGCCAAAGGAAATGGGGAGTTAAATTGCAGCGGGATATGAACAGTTGTAAAATCGAATTTTATTGGGACTCAACATAAGATGTGAAATTCCAGAATGAATACGAACATACTTGACTTGTGCCTGCACCCGTACAAAATACAACTGACCCAAGAACTGAAGGTAAATAATCATAGACAACGATCTGTGTTCGCTGAATGGGCTCTGGAGCAGTTGGCAACTGACCCTAGTTTTCTAGATGTCGAATATAAAACGATATCAATCCACATGAGATCCAAGAACGTCCAATGCATTCCGAAAAAGTCACTGTTCGGTGACATTTGTTTCTTAGTTTAGTACTCATATTTAGTTCGCTATATTACATATTTACACTCAAATTCTACATGATATTTTTGTTTGATCTTACTTCATAAACTTACACCATTTCAATATGTTACTTAAATTTTTAGTCGATCTAGTTTTATCTAATATGATTTTTACTCTCTCATTTTTCTCTCATTTTTAGTTGCTCTCTCACAATACACCAATTTAACTCGCAATTGAAACTTTCAACTGTGAACTTTCATTAATTATTTATATCATTTAATAAACCCATTACCATTTAAGCGTTTAACATAAATCCTAGTCTAATTTTATCTGATATTATGTATACATATATGAGGCATTCAGCGCAATAATAGACTAACCCACAAAATGAATAAATCTCAAGTAATTACATCAATAGCAAGTATACATCAAGTTTGATACAAAAATGAACTGAGACACCTTTACTTTATATTCACTAGATGGCGGCACGTGAAGCGTTATTGCATTTTAGCAATAGAAGCAAGAATGGACTAAAGCGGGATAGTCCATTTTTGCACTTGTGACCGATCAAACATATGATTTGTTGAGGTTATGAAAATTCGTGTTTACTGTCAAAGTTTATTTATTTCTTATCTAATATCTAATTAGTGATTAGGAACAATGAATAAATCTGTTGACGAGGAACTGCAACGTGAGTATAAATGTGAATTTGATTTTTTTGTTCAATTGAAAATTTTAATATTAGATTTGTTAGAGTGACGAAGAGCCTTCTGAATTTGCTGATTCTGGTTCCGAATACTGTTATAAGCGACTACTGTTATAAGCGACTCTTCCAGCGAAAGTAGTTCAAATTCAGACACAGAGCCTCCACTGCAAGCCGCTCAAGAACCAGGTGAAACTATCAAGACAAAAGGAAAAAACACGCATGAAGAAAGAGGAAACGTGGAAAAGGAATGTCAGAAAAAGCAAGCACTTGAAAGGTAAAGAATATGTCAACAAGAGAGGAAATGTTATACCGCAAAAGCAACCAAAAATAGGTCGCTGTTCATGTAATAACAAATGTCACACAAAAATATCTCGAAAAAGACAACTACAAATTTTTAATGAACTCTACAACCTCGAAACTCACAATATGCAAACAGCATATTTATTTACTATCATAGAAGTATGTAATAAGCAACGCATTTACACTGCAAATCCTAGTGATTCTAAAATTTAAAAAAACCCATGTTTATTGTTTGATAGATGACAGGGGAGTTGATGTTAAGGTGTGAAAGTAGTTTTTTCAAAATACTTCAAAAGTATCAACTGAAAGGATCGATACAGTTCTCAAATATTAAGGACAGGAGTCTACCCCTCCCTGCGACCGCAGGTGAAAGACATCACCGAATAAAATTGCTGAGATAAAGGCTTTTATCGAATTATTTCTAAAATGAAAGCCACTATGCTCTTCACAAATCGGAAAATCGTAAATATCTGGCTCTTGATTTGAACATCAACATTTGATCAACAACACTATACACTCCTGCGTCAAATTTTGTCTTCAGAAAAATTTTTAAAGAAGAATTGATGTTTTGGCTTTCGTAGAATCTTTCTCATAAAAATAGCCATTTTTCATTTTCCATTTATCTCAATTTGAATAATTTGGGCTTCGTCCATTATTGCGCCGAAGGCCTCACATTCTCCCATAATATACTTTCATTATTTGTTCATAAATATCGAAACAAGAGAAAGATCTCTCATCGGTTACTAATTTGTTCATGTAATTCCATTACTATTTACTATTTATATTCATATGTCTACTGAATATACTGAATACAGTCCACAGAAAATTCAAATTCCCCGCCACGATGTTCTGAGATGCAAAAATGAGCGCTCTGATTAGCTGGTAAGCTAAGTGACAGTAAGAGGACGCTACGTGACAATTTGGTACACTCTGATAGGCTGTCTCATCGCCCAGCTAGTTGAGTAACAGTTTGAGGACACTACGTGGTAATTTGGTGAACTCTGGTTGAGAGGGTGGCCTTTCTGTCTTGTCTGGCTAGCTGAGAGGCAACCTGACTGGTGTGATGATGTCACTGTCTCGCTGAAGTGAGGCATACTCTTGGATGATCTGGACACCAACGACATGTGGTGTCAACAGGACGGCGCTATGTGCCACACAGCTTATACCACATTGATCATCTCAGTTGGAAGTGGTGTGAACTGAACTGGCTACCGAGAGCGTGCGATTTGACCTCGTTAGACTTTTTCTCGTGAGGTTTTCTCAGTTCACAGATGTATGCGAATAAGCCACAAATCACAGCGGTGTTCAAAGCCAACATAATCCATGATACCTGGTCAAATTCAGCCGGATTTAGGCCCCAGAGTGAAGGAAAATTGGACGTTTAAATTCAAAGATAGGAAGCGCTCGGTAAAAACCATCTCTGATGTTTCTACGACATTTGGAAAATGTATTTGCCTCACCAAGATAGCGAAATCTTCAATGAAATAATTCATTTCTCACTATTCTTAGGATGGTATACTGTTGGTACCACAGGGTGGCCTTTATGGAGTTAGATGTGATGTAAATATGCATAGTGGTTGTAGCTCTATCAAGTGGCACATTCATCAAGTGGCTACGGATGACCAAGATGTTGGAAGAAACGTTTTTAGAAACTTGACAAAGGCCAGTCCCTTCATGTATATATAGGACAATAAGAAATCTAATACACATGATGGTTTCAAAACATTTCAGTCTCAACAAGACTGTTAGATGAAATCAGGATAACTGGATATTATTATGATTGCCATTATGAAATTGAAGACAACGTCAGAAACTTAACTAGGGTCAGGCGCTTAGTAAGTTAAGGTACTCAAACCGTTTTGTATGTGCAGACATAAAATAATACTCATGTATTGATTTGATATGGGACTTCAGCTGAGAGGGTTTCAATTCGGTTCTGATCAATTTGTCTGTTCAGCTGCCTTAAGAACAAATTATTCAACCTCCACCGTTGATATTTTTGGATAAAATTTAACCATGGAACGAAATACTCCTTGCAAGCTCCTATTGAAGTGCTTTATTTTTCGGATATTTAGTTTTTTGGCAGTCAAAGAAATAAGAAGAAATACAAAATTTATTGCTCAACAGACGCATCCATTTACAGGATAATATATAATATAGTAATGCAGTGTAAATGAAGGCTTCTTAAACTAAATATACGACAAAAGATTGACAAATTAGGGATTGGGAAAATTGAGGAATTAATTCACACATATAATCGAATTAAGAAAAAAACACACACAACATATTATTTAATTATTATTTTAGTAAATAACATGAAATGAAAAGACAGTAAGCTAGATGCTTGTTTGTTATTGTAATATTTGTAATATTGGTGAAGTATAAAAATATTCAATAATATTGGCATTACTTGTAAAGGAGCAAACTTTGCACTTTTTAATATTCATTGCCAATTTATTGAGGTCTAATTGAGACTGAAGATAAGAGCAGCACTCTAAACTTGTGATAGATGAAAAGATCTTCGAGTAGTCTGCAAAAAGTAAGTTGCCACACGAAAGCTCGGATGTAAGATCATTTATGAAGATGAGGAAAAGCAGGGGTCCCAGATTGGAGCTTTGTGGCACACTAGCTGTCGAAGGCCTTTGTAAAATCTGTGTACATAACGTCAACTTGTCCTTTTCTGTCCATCATTTCTATCGAAAACTGCTTGATACTGCAGATATTCGATACAGTGGACTTATTTGCTAGAAAGCCATGCTGGTTTGCTGAGATCAGGAGTTTGACTTGTGGCATTAGTTGGTCATACACATATATCTTAAAGGCCTTCGCGAAGTTACACAGAATAGATATTGGTCTATAGTTCTCAATATTCTCTGGGTTTCCTGATTTGAGAATTGGGCAGATTTTTGATTGACTGTTTCCATCGTTCAGGAAAATGACATTTGCTCAGGATTATATTGAATATTTTTAACAATGAATAAGCAAAAAACTGAGCACAGTCCCTCATTAGGAAGTTGGGAATGAAATTATATCCAGAAGTCATTTTATTGAGTAGTTTCCTAAGTGAAAGTATTAGTTGTTCCTCTGTGAGAGGTGTAAAGAAAATATTTTCTCTTGTCATAGTATCAGAGTGGGACTCAAGATTTGTATGGTGGGAGAAAACACTGCTAAAGAACGCACCACAACCGTTTACTATGTTTTGAGGGGCATCTAGGATGGTGTAAGCTTGGAAGATATTTGTTGTCTTCATAATTTTGTTGATCACATTTGTTGGAATTCAAACTGAAGGAAATTTTTTCATTACAGGTACCTATTTTGAGCGATGTTGTTTCATCTATATTTTTTCTCAGTATGAAGTACTGTAAATCTAGTAGATTGACAAAATAAAAAGCCTTATATCTTTGTTACCTGGTCAATAAAATGAAAAAATTGGAATTGTTATAAATGTCTTGTTACAATAGTCCACCTAGTTCACTGATTAAGGTGACGCTCATGCAAAGGGTTGCGAACCTTTCGCAAGTATAATCAATCGATGGTGTCGCCGGTTTTTCCAATAATTCCATCTGCTGTTCCATGTTCCATAAATCATGTAGTTTCGGAGGTGGTTCCCGGAGGAACACATCCTTCGCATGGGGACGTATTGTAGATTGCAGGTATATGGTTCGCCATATAAAATAACAGTCGTGTAGAGAGCAATTTCAGTATTGCTCGTGATTATCAACCGAGTTTTAGTGCTCGTTGGGAGACAATTTTATTAATACTTTGTGGCGTGCAATTAAGCTGCCTCGTTTTGATGTACTACGATGAAAACATGGTGAAAACATTGGGACTGAAAACTATGCTTTCGGCAAAAAACATTTAATCAGAAAAAAGATGGGATTCGAAAACCGGTAAAATCTCATGAAAAATGAGAGTCAATTGAACGTTATAGATAAAATACTTTGTCTAATTCCCACTTACTTAATGTATTCATATTGATACAACCAAGGTTTCGGTTATTACGCCATTCTCAAGTTAAGATACTTTGGTTTTTACACTATTATCAAGTTAAGATACTTGAGAATGGTGTAAAACCCGAAACCTTGGTCGTATTGATATCAATTAATTTTTTTTATCCTTAAAATATCATTCACATAATGTCCCTATTGCAATAAAAAGTATTGCATAAAATTAGCAACATGTTAAACATTTGCAGAAAATGTAACCAAACAATTCAGGAGAACCCATTGATGACTCTAAGGTTGCGCATAGGTTTCCTAGTCGTTTGGTTACACAAAGTATAGTAGTAAACATTTCGGCTCTATAACTACAGCTTATATAAAAAATTTAAATAAATATGAATAACATTGTAAATATAAGAATATATATAAATATAAATAGAAATGTTAATATGAAAATATAAATAAAATAATAAGTGACAAACATATATTTAATGATATAAATAAAATAATTCATCTAGAATAGTTGATTTAAATATGAAGTAAAACTATCTTGATCATAATATATTATAAACCCTTGGGTATGATTATAATTCTAACCTGTGTTGAATGTCCAGGAATATTATTCAATAATATTCAATGCCTAC
>WOGP01002384.1:0-16858 GCA_015342065.1 Leptinotarsa undecemlineata | reverse complement strand
TTACAATGTGTCCTTATGTGAAAGTCAGGTAAATCTGATAATTAAAATATTATTTCAACAAGCTATATAGTATACTATTAAGTATTGGTCCAACATCGTTATTCGTAATAGTATAATGTTTACTCATTTATACACTCTCGTAGGTATCTCCGCGAATGTCCTTGAGAATATCATTGCTAGAGTTGAAAGTTCGATTCAATATATGCCTGATTCATCGAAGGGGCTAGTTCGGGAGAAAGTCAGGAATCAAATTTCCAGAAACATGATAACAGATAAACCGACACAGTTAATAAATGACGATAAAAACCGAAAGAAACGCATTATGCCATTGAAAGATAAAGACATTTTCTATTTGAAAGCCGACAAAAGTAACAAATTAGTAATTCTGGAGAAATCAGACTAATACGAAAGAGTCAATACTCTCATCACCAACTGACCGTATGCGAAATTGTCCAGGGACATGTTACCAAAGATGATTGCCGAAGTAAAAGACGTCCTCAAGAAATGCGATAACATACTTACCCCTCAATCAACCCAACGGTGTCGAAACTATATATTGCCTCCCAAAAATCCACAGTTGGGGACAATCAATGCGCCCCATAGTGTCAGCTATAGGATCTACAACTTACCAAATAGCAAAACGGCTTACTAAGGAGTTTGAAAGCTTGCCTATTACGGAACCAGGTTTTAGTATCAAAAACTCTTTATATCTTTATATAACATACAAAAACGTCATTCTGCAAGAAGGTGAAATTATGGTTTATGTTAGTCCTTTATTTCCTAGCGTTTCAATGCCATATACTTTACAATACCTCAGGGAATTACTAGAGAAAAATAATTTCAATAATAATGAAATTGATGAATACGTTCTCTCACTAATTTGTGCATGAAACAAAACCGTTTCCAAGTAGAAGGTTGCTTTTATGAACAAGGGGAGGCAACGGCTATGGGTCCCCTTGTCCCCCCACTTGGCAAACCAGTTCACGAGAAAATTCGAAATGTTAACCAAAGAAAAGTCGAAGTATTTTCCTAGGATATGGCTGAGGTATGTGGATGATGTTTTTGCGATATTCGATAACAATAAATCGAATATTGAGGAGTTTGTTTTCTTTTTAAGTAACAGATTTCCATCAGTGAAATTCACGTATGATTCAGAAAATGAAGGACAAATTCTAATTTTTGACGTTTTGGTAATGGCGAGCCAATGTGGAAGGGTAGAATACGATATATTTAGGAAGGAAACAAGCACTTACAAGGATATTCCTGATAGTTCACGTCACTCTGGACAGCACAAACTTGCTGGGGTGAATTTTCTAGTGCGCGTCTTTTGACTTTTTCTCTCATGCATGAGAGGTTCACAAAAGATAAACGGGCAATACAGAAAATAGCAGTCAGTAAGTTTCTCGAGGAGTATTGTACATAGTATTATAAAGAAGAAAAAGTTTAGGTTGAGAATGAACGAAATCTCGACTATTTGAAACGAAAAAATTCAAGATAAATATATCTCAGTTCTATACCACCAATACACGAAGAGCTTTAGTTCATTAAGGTTATTTAGACAAGTAATCAACAACAGTCATCTAGATGCCGACGAGAGTGTAGAAATAAATGAACATAATAATATTATGAATAACGATGGTGGACCAATACCTAATGGTATACTATATAGATTGTTGATATAATATTTTAATTATTAGATTTACCTATCTATTACATAAGGCAACATTGTAAAATTAATTCAAGATAATTAAGACACAGGTACCTAGCAGAGGTATCTATGGTTTGAATAAGGATAACATGGTATATTTAGTATAATCTTCCTCTTGAAGATGATCACTTTGTGATCGAAACACGTGTCAAGGTGTTAAAATCACGGTTTGGTGTTGGGATAAAACTCCAGTAATATTTCTAATTTCAATAATCGATCATAGCTCTAACAATTACGTTATTTGAATAGTTATACCTACAATGCATGTACATTATGATAGGAATGGCGGAGTTTCAAAAAATTGTAAAAAGTATAGGTGCTTTTTGAAGGAATTTCATGACTAACAAAAATGTTGTTCAAATCTTATTTGAATATCTGATTTGCCCCGACACAGAAGTTCTTTTTCACGTTAAAATGTAGGTCTAGTCAAAAAATCAACACGTTGAAATTTTATCAGTAGAAATTTCTTTGATTTGGACAGAAATGTTACAAATAGTGAATTGAAATGTACTCTGGACTGGAAAATAAATAATGACATCAAACATTAATAATTTTTCGTCGACATTTGCGAGCCCACAATCTATTTTTACTGCGTATCTGTTGAAAAAATATTCAATTCCAAGTTTCATACAGTTTTTAAGGTTCATAAACGTTAGTTTGCCATCGAAGGTCATAGTAAGATTTTAATACTGCTGTTATTCAGCCCTCAGTCATTAAATACATCGATTAACTAAAAAGAGCAAAAACTTTTAAGGCAACCTTATGAATTTCAGTTTCTCCCTTGAATTATACCTAATGTTATATGTCTTTCGATGAAATGAAAACAAAAAGCTATCACACATTGTTTTTATCGAAATAAAACAGACTGGTTCATCAAGTAATGGTTCCACGCCTTAAGTAAATATAGGGGATTATATTAATAACGGAAAGGAACGATAACTCCTGGAAATTTCATCAATCTCGCGAGGAGTTTTACGTTTTCATGTACAAAATTTCTTTGTTTACGGCTTTTTCAAGTGCCGCCCTTTTTCATTCATCAACTTATATTCCTGAAATAGGCTTGAAAGCACAAAGAACGTTTAGAATTGCAGCCATATTGGGTTGGAGTCGAATGAAAATCGTCGAAGTCAGTGTCCACGAAAGTTATTGATTTTCTTATGGGAATAGAAAAATTATTGAAATAACGGGAACGAGTCCTGATATCCTAGGAATCGCATTTAAAACGGTAAGACCTTTACTTCTCAGCTTACATAAGTTTCATCTTTCGAGGGTTGACATACATTACGAATTGAAACGATAACTGGTTGAAGGAAAAAACAAACTTTATTCCGGCTGTATCAAGCAGTCGCCAACACGTCAAGTATTTCAATGGATGATCGATGCTTGGACGGAATTTTGTGCCCTATTGTCGGTAGTTTTAACAAGCCTTGTCCCTACGTACAAATTTCAAAGATTGAGAATGGAAAATTTAAAAATAATGCAAGAAAATGAAAACCAAGACATTTTTTGATAAATAATTGCATCGGTTGCAGATTGCGACATTTCCTCAAAGGTATTTTATCATATTTGCGTTATTCATCAAGATTAATTAACAAAATAGGGAAAAACATCAAAATTGACTAATATTTTTATAAACAAATGCAAATAACAATTGAATAATAATAGTCACAAATTTGTTGAAGAACTCATTTGAAAGATCTATCAATTCTCTATGAAAATGTATTTAATGTTTATTTTCATATATTTAATAGTTTGAAAGTTATATTAATACTTCAGCAGTTTACAAATTGAGTGGTTCGTAAAACTTTTGTAGCACATAATTTTCAGAAGTTAAATACAACATTTTGAAAAATGTTTTCGAATGTTTGAAATATATGATTGTTTTTGTAATTTTCAGCAGTTTAAGAGAACATATTTCGTGGTTAGGAATTGTTTAGTTCATAAACAATAAAAAAATTATGTTTCTTGTTGATTTGTATGTCAAATTTTACTTCCAAAATAGAAAACATTCCTTAACCAATTATTCGAAATATAAAAAATTATTAGAATCAATTAAAAATTGTTGTTGAGAATTTTTTTTCTAAAAATCATTATATTATGGAGATAACAAAATTATAACAAATGTAAAAAAACTCAGATAGTCAATTTGTTCGTAAACAATTCATAAACAAATAGCGCAGAAAATGTTTTGTTCCACTTACCGAATGTCTGCTAGGAATCACACGTTGGAAGGTAAGACCTCGTTAGTCCTCAGCTAGCACAAGCCCGAAGACGATTGTAGATACCAACAATCGAAACGTCGTGAACTAACGTGGCTTGAAATCTCCTAACTTTTTAATTTTATTTTCTTTTTTCTTTTATTCATTTTTATTAATATTTTGTTCAAATGTTCTATTTTTTACTTGTATTGTATTTCACTGTTATTTCATTTCAGGTTTTTTTGCTTAATATAATTTTTATTTTCAACTATTCATTTTTTAATTCTTCTCTTTTAAGTGTCTCAGGGATTTCAAATCATTTTATATATTAGACCGAACTAGTGAAATTCACAAGTTTTGACTTTTGAGAGTTGTCGTTCGTAGGGGGCGACAGCTGGTTACAGAAAAACAAATTTTAGGTTTTTTTTATTCAAAACAAAAATTGAAATCTGATAGTGAATGGTATAAAAATACATATATTATTCATTTTTTGTTACTGTGTAAGAAATATGTTAAAAAATATTGAAATTCCCTAAACTTTTATAACGTGATATTATTAAGTACATTAATTAAAAGCGCTCCACGATGTGAACAATTTTTGGAAAATTGTTTGAACATTTAGAAAAAATCAATTGATAATTTTTTCCAATGATAGTCAATTTTTCATAGTTTTCAGAATACACCTCAATTTTTTAAATTTTCAAATTGATATTTAATATAAAAAAAATTGTGGCGTACTCGCTGTACATGCCGTATATGCATCCCCAAATTCATCCGCGGAAGTCTATTATTGGCGTTAAATACATAATAGTAAAAGGATTTCGGAAGGTGGAACTTTTTTTTGGAAATCTCCCCCTTCTGAAGGTTTTTTTCAATTTCTTAATTCTTTATAGTTTTTGAAATATTTGCAAAACCTAAATACCTTTTTTTACATCCTAATTTATGTATAGTGATAGAAAAAGTCATCAGTGATATTCTCGCTGAATTCCAATATTTTATATCTACGGAAAAATTATGACAAATATGTTCTTTTTGTTTGAAATAAAGACCGTTATTATTATTATTATAACTTTTGCAATTTTTATGTTGCCAAAAACGGTTCTAGCACATTTTTCTAGATATCATTTTAGATCGAATGAGGTGGTTATCAATATCAGATGAATTCAATTATTCAGCGTCAATAATTTATTCACGATATTGAATTTATGAATAATCTGAATATTTGCAATAACTGTGAATTCTTGAAGACTAATTAATTGCAGTTGAAGTAATGAAGACACAACTTCTATATAAGATGAACATTCATTATTGTAACTGGCAATATCAATATATTCCACAAAAGCTCTTTCTGTATTATTTTATCAACAATTAGTTAGTTTGAAGGTGATTGACAATGTTTCATGATGAATTTCACTAGTTCGGACTTCCATTGTTTAATATATAAAATGATTTGAAATCGCTGAGACACCTAAAAGAGAAGAATTGAAAAATTAATAGTTGAAAATAAAAATTATATTAAGCAAAAAACCTGAAATGAAATAACAGTGAAATACAATACAAGTAAAAAAAAATAGAACAATTGAACAAAAATTAAATACAAATAAATAAATGGAAAAAAAAATTTAAATACAAAGTTAAGGGATTCCACGCCACGTTAGTTCACGACGTTTCGATTATTCACTGTTACTTCATTTCAGGTTTTTTGCTTAATATCATTTTTATTTTCAACTATTAATTTTCAATTCTTCTCTTTTAGGTGTCTCAGGGACTTCAAATCATTTTATATAATAGACAATGGAAGTCCGAACTAGTGAAAGTCATCATGAAACATTGTCAATCACCTTCAAACAAAATCTGTATTTATGTTACGGTCAATACGAACAGTGTTTGTGTTAAATTACCACTGACCTCACTGACATCTACTCGTCAATGAATTATTCGAAATATCAACTCCAAATATCAAATCTGATAATGATGAAAGAAGAAAATCATTAGTTTAATAAATTGTTCGATTCAGATGAGCAGAGGTACCAGAAACAATTTTGGTTGATAGACAGCTTAAGGTTTCACTTTGAAATTCTGTTAACAGTTAACTTGAATTAGTTATAATAAATAATTTCGAAAGGAAATCTTCATCTTTACTACTTGGTTCCTGCTTTAGCAGTAGTTAGAAATTTTGGAATTGAACTCAAACTCAGTAAACCGATATTAAATATAGTCCTTCGATGCCCTAATGAAGAAAGCATACAACTGAATTTTCAAGAAATCACGTGATATTTGGTACTAATAAATATTCTATAGAAAAAATTAGTGCAATGGTATACATAAATATGACGGTATATCTATATGACAATAAAAAATAATCAAACTTGGTCGCTGATTACCATATCATTATTTTTTGAAGTATTTGTATCCAGTTATGACATTCTACGGAACAAGAAAAGAGAAATTCTAATAAAAATTATTGAAGTTGAAATACCAAATGTCCAGAAAAAAAAATTACTTGTTCTGTCAATCACAAAATATCATACAGAGACATAGCAGCTATGGTCTTTACATACATTTCAATAAAAGTCTGAATAACTAAGTTTTTTGTGTATTTATGGAATAACCGTTTTCCTTTTTCTTTAACATTTCTGAATAGAATGAGAATCGATTGGAAGAACATCCACCCATCCGATAGAATTAGTCAAAATCAGAAAGCAGCGCAAGGAAAGCACATTATCCAAACAATTGGAAATTATTTTTCATGCTCTAAGATAACACCGCTAATTCAAAATTTTTCTAATTGATTATATATGAATTTTATAGTGAAATTCTAGTATCATAAGAAATTTGAGATACATGAAGGGCATATATTTCAACCCATTCAGCTCCATGTACTTGACTTTTATCTCATTGTGTTGCAGGTTCGGAGTTCTAAAAGATGTCTAAAAAGATGTTAGCTTTGTTGAAATTGGTGAAAGATGTAATAAATAAAATATTGAATTCATCAAAATAGTTAAAATTATTAAAAATTAAGAGAATGAGACCAAAAATTTGAAAAAAAGTCAGTATATGAAACTATAAACGCTAATGTGTGAATAAAACAAATTTTTGTGACCTAGCATAAAAATAAATCAATAAGTCAGCTAAATAATGAGTGAAATGTAAATTTTTATCAAAAATACAACAATTGAAGAAATAAAACTTTGAAAAACTGAACTGAATAATGAAAAATTGCAATAGTGAACTGTTACCAGTGATCATCCGGAAACGATTTTGTATATTAACATTCGAAACGTCTGAAGTACCTAGCTTCGTTAGAAATCGTCTTTACCATTTTTTAATTTTTCATTCCTCACATTTTTTTCCTCATTCAGTTTATAATTTTTATTTTTTCCATTCAATCGTTTGCATATAATTGACATATTACTTATTATTCAACCCATTCCCGGTTTTTGTTTCAATTTTTTATACATTTTCTCGTTTTTGATAATGTTTTTGCACTATTTTTTTATTATTTTGGCCCATTTTCCATAGTCTTAATATTTTATTCATTATAATTTAATTTTTCTCCCTAGTTTTAAAATCTATTAATATCTTTTCAGAAGAAATATTTAGCTTCTATATTATTTCCACAACTCGTTGTGAAATTCATTTATATAGGTGGAACCAGAGATTTCAATTAAATTCTATTCTCATTCCCATATCTACCTTTTGAAAAAAAAATTATTTATTTTCATTTTCATTGTGACAGTGTTATATTATTTTTAAATAATTTATAAATTATTAATAAATAAATAAATATTTATAAATAAATACTCAAATGTGAATTCAGTTAAACTGTTACTTCAAGACATTCTTTGGAATAGTTTTGTGCATTCCACAAAATAATTGCTACTATCTAGTAACTATAACTACCAAACCCCCAAAAGTATGATCCTACTACGATAATAAAATAGTTCATTACTCACTTTAGGAAACGTAAAGATATCCCTTCTCGAAAAAACATGCAAAAACTAACCGAAAAACAATCTATATTACATGATTTTGATTCGTACTCAAACCGATTCCGAAAACGTCAGCGATATCCTTAAGGATATTTTCAACCATTTCAGGTAGCGCTCAATATCAAACTGAATCAATTCCCTAAAATCACAAAAGCAATCAAAACACCTTAGATAACCGGTTCGTCTTCACGATTTGCAACTATTTCTTTCCAACTCCCAGCTCATATAGATGCATGAGTTAGCTCTGTTCTCTTTTAATTTGAATAAGACGGTGGTCAGTGAGATAACTCAAAGGATGGGGAAGTGCATTTGATATCAAGGGTGGTCACCGTCACCGTGTGAATCTTTAGCAGGTTGATGGTTGATCTTTTATATGTAGATTCGTGTTTGATGTTGGAATAAAATTGAGAGTACATATGAAATGAGCAGGGGATGTTTAAAATTGTAATCATGGGAATCTTTCGGAAAGAATTCATTGCTGGTAATATTTATGTTCATTAGTAGAGAGTTATAACTGTGAGAATTTGTTTTACTTCTATAATTCATTATTTATATGTCAAAATATGTCGTAAGTTTGGAAAAGGTCAATTGTTCTAAGAAAATAATAATGATTACAAACATTTAATGAGTATGTATACTTCAAGAAAATTTATGAAGAATGCATTTACCGATATATAAACACATTAATTTCAAATAAAAACAATATTCATTGTATGAATGTCATCAAATTCAATGGCGTAAAACCTACCTATATATTAATTAAATACCCATTGAAATAATGTAATGCCACAGATAAGGCACATCAAAAGAATTTGGATCCGAAAAAGATAAAATGCCAACAGCAGAAGAGGAAACACAGACTTCCTCAGAAACGTTCAAACAGTAATTGATGAAACAATACAGATGTGCCACAGATAAAAAACGCATTGGATTCAAAAATACTGTGTCAAATTAACTTAATTTTGGACAAATTTATTTCCAACAATATTTCTATAATCACCAAGATATTGATCTATTACAACACTAACTAACTAACTAACTAACTAACTAACTGACGCTTAATTTATTTCCACTATTTGAATTTCTTGTTTAGCCACTCGATTAACTTTCTGAACTTGGGTCGGGAAAACGGGCTTATATCAGTAAATGTCCTTTCGAGAATTCTGTAGACGGTTCGGTACTCGCATAGAATTTTACCGGTGGTTCCAGACTGCATTCTCTCGCGGTGAGGTCATGTATTTGTTCGATGAGTCGGCTGGCGTATCTGTCAGTGGCGGCTTCAGATTTGTTACATTGTTTCCTTCTTAGATACGTTTCACCCCGAAATGTCATCCTTGGCGTGTGTTTATACCTGCAGGACTCTTCATATCTGCACTTCGATGGAAGTATCACTTCACTTCACTTCATGATCGGTCGTGGAAGATGGTTACCGGACACCAAAACCTTGATGCCGCTGGATCTGAATATCGTTTTAAACATGCTTTTCACAATTCTTCAATCCAGCCTGTCAAGCCCAGTGGGTGATTTCGGGATTACCAAGTCCACAAGATTCTGGTCGAGCATCGTGTCCGTGAGTCTGATACGATTTTTCCAGACATCTTAATAGGACGGTTTGTCATGAGAATGCTTTTTGATCACCAAGTAAAAAATGTTTCTCTGACTCTTCTTCACTCCTCCGACTTCTGGATGTTGTTCTCGTAATGTTCGGAGCTGACCAAATTTCTTATTGAATACTACAGCGATACCCCTGGACATTTGGAGATCCTCTGCCACGCAGAGAGCTAGTGCGTAATCAAGTGGAACCTTGAAAAGGTCTCGTGGCTCTACTTGAGTTACTCCATGTACTACCTTCTGTCCATTCCAATATAAAGACGTGAACTTCTGTAACGTTATTTCATCCTCTGGTGGTCTGAGGGGGCAAATTTTGTCGTGATTTCCAGCATAAGGTGCCAATCTATTGAAATGGACGACCCTAGGTTATCCTCGAGGTGGCTTATGGATTCGGTAGACGAAACCATTTATTGAAGTAGTCTATGGGTACCAGGATGTATTTGTTTCCATGGTAGGACTATGGGAACGGGCCAGCAATGTCGATGGCGATTCTCTCAAAGGGACTACCAACGTTGTACTGGTGCCTTGGAGCTTTTGGTGGTATCCGGGGTCCGTTACTGGCAGCACACTTTTTACACAAGTCCTTGACGTTAGCTTGAGAATTAGCCCAGTTAAACCGTTGTCTCACTTTCTGGGGGGTCTTCCAGTGACTACATCATGAATTTCTTCAAACACCTTCCGTCGTGTGTTCCTGGGTACCACTGCCTGGCGCTTTTCTTCTCCACCGTCTTCAGACTCCAGCACACGCTTCACAACCCCGTTTTTCAAAGTAAGGGAGTTCAATTGGGCCCTGTCTTTGATTAGTTTTCTTCCATCCAATGTACAATTTCTTGTACTGGTACAGATACGTAGATCATATTTTTATCTGTTTTTCTGCTTCAGATAGGCAATTAGGTAGGTTCAAGTAATATGTCAGATCCATCCACCCGTCCATAAAATTCACCAATGAGCTAAATAATTCAATAAATCACCTTAACGTAACCTCTACGAAAAATAACAATGGACATGATTTTGTAAGTTTCCACAAATCATCTTACACGGATATTACCATAAATAATTCTTCCACACACCCTCACCAGCATAAAGTAGCTGCATTCAATAGTATGCTTCACAGACTATCGAATATTCCATTGAGAGTAATTTCCCGAAAAAGCTGATTAAACTAATCGCAGTCAACAACGATTATATGGTAGATATAATAGACTCCGTTTTTCCAGAAAACTACAAAAGCAAGCCATGGACCAGGTCTACCCAATTTCAAGATGCGATAGGAATAACACGTTAAAAGATAATTCCTCGTTAGTCTTCAGCTCAAGTTTCTCAACTTCTGAGAGTTGTCGTTCGTATGGGGGCGGCAGCTGGTTGATGGAAAAACAGATTTTAAACAGATTTAAACAGATAACGGCAGTTATATGACATTGTCATATTTGGTTGAACCCACCAATAATATTGCCCTGCATTCCAAACTTCTTCATGGTTAAATCTGAACGAAAGATATCTACTGCATATGTGCTGCCCAATCTACAAACTGAATAATAGCTTCAATGCTCCAGTTTACCTAAAATCTAAACTTCTGAAAAGATCTGATGTACATCGTCTATCCACAAGGGAAAAATTGTATTCGTACACAATTCCCCACATGGGAATTGTATTCCCACACTCTTTCAAAGGTCATTTTCATATTCACCTGTTATAGTCTACAACTCCTTACTACATTCTATCATAGCTAGTTTCTCATTCAATGCATTCCGAAGACTTGTCAAAACTAAATAATCTCTTATAACTACTTCGAAATTGAATAGTTAAAATTTTGTTTCATTTCATATTGTAAATTGAATTTGCTGGAATAATTTCCAAGGAAGAGCAACACTGTTGAATACCGCCTTCCTGATTATAATTGTATATCTTAAGGCTACTTTGGAAATGAAAGACACTTTTATCATCATTATCATCATTAAATATCAACTTTCTTCCTGCAAAAGTCATGCACAGCACAAGACACTGGGTGCTTACCCCCTAAGGCCACCACTGCTTTTTGTTGCAAATTTCATAATGAAGTACTATTTTTTTCTTCTTTATTTTCATATCAGGAGCACATACTTTCATAAAGAGGTTATCTTTGAATAGAACAACTATAAAAGTTTTACGTTTGTTTGAAGATGGTTGACAATGTTTCATGGTGAATTTCATTAATTCAGACTTCCATTATCTGATATGATGTGAAATCCCTGAAAGAACAAATAAAATTGAAAATTAAAATGAATAGCTGAAAAACAAAACCCTGAAATGAAATTACAATAAAATAGAAAATTAAGCAAAACATTGAAAATTAAACAATGAGAATGAAATAAAGATCAGAAGAAGAAGTCAAGTTTCTTCACGACATTTCGACAGTTAGTATCCACAATCATCTTCAGTGAAGTGATGACTGACAGCTTGATATAATTGTTATTTTCAGCTATTCATTTGAATTTCAATTTCATTTGTTTCTTCAGGGATTTCAAGTTATATCTATATTAATATCATAAATGTAAAAGTTCCGTTTTAGGAATCCCACGTTAAAAGGTAAGACCTCGTCAGTCCTTATCTTGCACAAGTTTCTCAATTTCTGTGAGTTGTCGTTCGTATGGGGGCGATAACTGATTAACGGATAAACAGATTTTAAACAGAACAGATTGTGAGGTGTATGTTTCTAGCTCTTTCACGCCTAAACGACCGAACGGAGTTCAGTGGATACCTATTGATTGACTGATACCCTTATATTAACGTACAGCCGAAGCTACTGAACCTAGAATCTTGAAATATGCAGGTAGGTTCTTTGTATGGCATAAATAAGCATCAAGAAAAGGAATCTGGAATTTCCACCCCAAGGGGAAAAATAAGGGTTTAAAAATTGTATCGAATTTCGTGAGTTTTGAAGTTGCAAACCTGAAGTTTTGGGTTGATAAAAAAAATTGTACCTATTTGTTCAAAACGGTCTGTCACGATAATCAATGTCGCAAATCAAATTCTACGTGGGCGAAGCCGCGGGCGACAACTAGTTAAATCATATTAGACAATGGAAGTCTGAAGTAATGAGATATAAAAGATTGTTTATATTTGGTAAACTGGTAATGGAAGGTAGAACTGGAACTTCTGATGTAGAGTGAAGCCGAAACAAGCACTATTCCCAAACACCAGACTAGCAACACGGCCTACTGCATCTACTGAAGACAGCAACTTGGTTGGTAAAAGACGTGTCGAAAAGAATTTAGCAAATCTGGTGTTTGGGAACAGTGCTTGTTTTGGTTGTGAACTGCTGTTAGAGCAGAATTGAACAAAACCCTTTTTTGAAGCCATTGTCGTGTGAAAATTATTATATGTAGGTTAAATGAATGAAGAATTTAAGGCGAACAACAAAACAAAGAACGAACTACTGTGTCAATATTGTCAACGGCGACGTTCGCAGGTTTATATATTTTTTCGAGTATTCAGAAGGCTGATGGAAGTGATAGATTATAGTTCCCTTTTTTTTGTCAATCATGAGATAAAACAAATTTTGTTTCTTTGCATTGTTTCCTCACTGTTGACACTGTCGGAATGTGTCTATATCTCTACCTATGAATGAATCGATCTCACAGCGTAGTTTCTTAGCTTTCCATCTTGCGAGCTTTCATTAATTGATCCAGTTGAAAAGGATAATTTCTTGAAGATATATTTCTAAAAAAACTAAAACATCTTACTACCTTTCGCGAGGTTCTGGATGTGGAGGTATTTTGTATGGAATTAGGGAAATATTCCAAATAGAGGGGAAACTTTCCAAATCGAAAAAAAAACTCTTTTGTTTCATTTCCATTTTGACTCTTGCATTCGAAATGACCAACTTTCTCCCACGAGAGTCAAACAGTAAAAATAAGTCCTATTACAGTAACTATTTGAATACCGTAGGCCATTATGGAGTTGTGTTAGAACATTGTATATTAATGAAATTTCAGACACAACTCTGAAAAATAACTTCATTGCCAAAGCTAATTAGGAAAGTAATCAACTTCTCTATCTCCAGACCAGTGGAAATTAAATTAGAACTTATCTATACACCTAAAATAATATCCATTACATGAAAAATAAACAATGATTATTAATATTTCAAGTCGTAACAATTTCACTGCAAAACAACCAAAAATTATAGCTGCTCAACCTAAAACAACAGAGCAAAGAAAAAAAGGAAAACAGAGCAGTTTCCTGACCTATCTCAATCCACACATAATTCAATTAAAAATCGCATCATCGCAGGTGGTAGGAAAAGATGAAAAAGAAAGAGAATCGCGAAAAGTGTTGTAGAGGTTACGGTACAGGTTCATATAAGTAGAGTTATGTGTCTCCGGTAAAATATTTCCCAGTCACGTGGATTCGTGTTCAGCCAATAGAAAAGCATCCACGATGTGACCGTATCGACTTTTAGGCTATGTGCGTGTTCGGATTTTAAAACCGCCGACGAGATGCTGGACGTATTTACAAAGGACCGCATACACGGGACAAGATCAATGTCCTGAATGAATATTTCCACACACTCAGGGTTAATCGTTGAATTTTATTCATTATCAGATGATGACTATGAAAGTAAGTGGATTGTCTTATTTGAAATATCCTATTTGAAATATGCAATTATTATTTTCTTCAAACCGATAAAACTATGAATGATGAAAAAATGGACGACAAGGCCACCAAAACAGGGTTTTACAACGATAATACCCTAGTTATATCAGGAAATTAACCAGTATAACATTACAAATGCATGTTCCCAGAGCAGGTCGTTCGCTGATCCAGCCTGCTTACTCATATGCATATGCTTACTCATATGTTACGTCATATGCAAGTTTCTTAATACCCTTTGTTTTCTCATTTGATTCATTCAATTGTAGTCCTTTGCAATAAATCTACAAATGAAATTTTCCAAAAATTCGCAAACAAATCGTTCGAAATAATTGGCGCAGTTGGTAGTATAAAATCCAAATTGGAAATAACTACTCAAAATATTAAAATAACATTACAAAAAATTTATTCCAAATACAGTTTCACCCTGTATGGAAAACTTTGCATTGCATTGCATTGAGTAGGAAATAAATGTTGTTTAACTTAACCTGAAATGTATTTAATTCTGAAGATTTTATTTAGAATTCCTTTATTGTTTGAAAGTGGCTGATATTTGATCCCTAATTTTAATTTTTGCTAACATTTTTCTGTTTCAACTAGCTTATCCAAACATTTTGAACTGTTAGTTATGTATTAACCAAAGCAAAATTGAAAAAATGTTAACTTCAGGCGAAAAACTTGAAATTGTATTGATATGTGGTGAATTATCTTGAAATTTTAATCTGCTGGATCGGTGGAAAATTCATTAGAAAAACTACACATTACTATAGAACAAAGTGATGGAGTTTTATAAAATTAGTGCCTAGTATAAAAAAAGCAGATATAATAATCGTATAAATATATTTTACCCAAAGATATATCAATTCACAATCAAACTTAACGAATAAACCCTCACCCCTTTTCGATCTGAATATAAACAACTAACTGAATAACAATGCACTCTCCTTGGCTCGCTTGAGTTGACTGACTCGAGCCCCATCCAATCTCTCGGGCCCCGCGTTTTTTCTGGTACCGCGTTTTTTTTTTCACCCATATCGATATTGGTTTCTTACACTAGATTTTGTAGAAAATATGCAAAACTATTATTGGTGATGTGTAACGGGTGTTGAAAGGAAGTTGTCAAAAGTTGTCAAAAATATTATGCACAGTAATGAATTGAAACCCTGTAAACCTTACCCTATTTTTAAATTACGAGATCTTGTTCCACGTTTGGAATTCCTTTTTTGCTTCCAGAGGACGAAAGATCACGTATCCTCTTTGTTTCACATTATATGGACCGACGAGGCCACTTTCACTTTGACCTCCCAAAATTACAGATGGTGAGCCCAAGAAAATCTGAATTTTCTAACAGAATATAAGGAGTATTTTTGCGGAGGTGTTTTAAACGATGAAGTTGTTCGAGAAGCAATTTCAGTTCTTAATAACATATATGCTTTCTTTACATTCAGATCCTAGAAAATCTAGACAATATGCTGATTGAGATGAAATTAATTTGTGGTAACAATACACTTCCATTCAGAATACAATCCTTGTTGAAAAGTATCTTGTCTAATTATTCAGGTATTGAATAATTTTGCGTAATATGGAGCGACATTGGCACACTAGGCGTTTTTATTGAACTCACTTGATTGTTTCTAGTTGACTCACGAAAAACAATTTTTCCGTAATGTGGAAACCGTAATACAAAATTTTGTTTTAAACTTAAGAATTTGGAGAAACTCAATTGAAGATAGTTCAACAAAAATATTTTCTAACAGATTTTTTTTGTTAGAAAAAAAAATCATCAACCTAATTGGTTATTAGCGTTACAGTTCAGATTACATTTCTAATTATAGTTTAATTTTTATTCGAATAGACCTCAGAAAAGACAACAATTTATCAAATGCACAATAGGGCCTAGTGTGTTTGAAGGTGATTGACAATGTTTCATGATGAATTTCACTAGTTCGGACTTCCATTGTCTAATATATGAAATGATTTGAAATCCCTGAGACATCTAAAAGAGAAGAATTAAAAAATGAATAGTTGAAAATAAAAATTATATCAAGCAAACAACCTGAAATGAAATAACAGTGAAATACAATAAAAATTTTAAGGCCTAGTGTATCCTTCAAAAATAAAAGTATTCCATAATTCTTCCTCTGCTGGTTGAAGAGCGGACAATTAGTAAGGAAATGTTTCAAAATCTGATTCACGTGACATCCTTCGCATGTTGGTTCGTTCTTGTTTTGAAGCAAATACTCGTTATTAGGATTACTTAATCCCTTCGATGTTTAAGTAATGTAGTCCATTTTCACGGAACTTTTCACTACTCTCAGCTTTGATATTAATCCTTGCCAACGGTTTTGCCATGCGACCAGTATGGTCTTTTTTTAATTAAATTCTGCATGTCGCCTTTCATCGTTTTGGTTACCATTTCAGACATTGCGCTGGTTACTGCTTCTTTGGCTGATTCATCAACCTCTCCATCAACTCGTATTTCTATGTGAGACGAGATCCATATGCAATTGATGTTTTTACCATTTATTTCTGCATCTTAGTGTTGGTTATTGATTTGCATACCTGAAGGGTTCGTGAAATACAATTGTTGCAGTATAAGAGAGCTCAGGGAATTCGTTAGAATAATATATTGTAACGAATTAAAGAATTAACCGTCTTAAACTAATTTATTTTAAACAATATTTCACTAATACAACTATTTATATTCACCACTTAGC
>WOGP01002383.1:0-16861 GCA_015342065.1 Leptinotarsa undecemlineata | reverse complement strand
AGATTATTATGTTTTCTCCAGAAATTCCTTTCCTGGTTATCTCTTTTGTGGCGATTGAGATACCAGCCAATTCTGTTTGAACCACGCTGGTGTTTTTTCCCATTCCCCACTTAATCTTTAGGCTTAGTGATCTGGAGTACACTCCACATCCTGAGCCCTCTTTGGTTTTTGAGCCATCTGTATATACGCATATTGCATTTACTGCATCTGACTCTGTATTGTGTTTTATTTGTATTTTGTAGGGTTTGTTAAACACAAACCTGGGTTCAATTGCATCAGGGCTTGCCTGTAGTAGAGGTAGCGCAGTAAGCGCTTCTCTCCACAGGCTCAGCCTTGGTTGACCCATTCCTACTTCGGGGTTAACACCAGCCGTGCGTAATCGTAACATGGTCATTAACGCAACCTCCTTAACATACAGGTCCAGAGGGGTCAGACCAGTGATTACTTCCATTGCCGCAGTTGGTGTTGTTCTCATTGCACCTGTAATGTTTAAACAGGCCAATCGCTGTATTTGGTATAGTTTTTGGATGACCGTTGCTTGTAGAACTTTTGGTCCCCATGCGATGGCTCCGTATGTTAACATGGGTCTTATTATTGCGGTGTAGATCCAGGTGACCACACGGGGCGAAAAACCCCATGTGCGTCCCACTGTTCTACGACACTGCTCATAAGCCACATATGCTCTTTTTGCTCGATTCTGTAAGTGAGAGTTCCATGTTAGCTTTCTGTCGAGGGTAATACCAAGGTATTTCACCTCTTCAGAAAAGTTTAGTTTGCTTTTGAAGATTTCAGGTGCCTTTAGACCCGATAAATTTCTTTTCCTGGTGAAAAGGACCATCTCAGTCTTCTTGGGATTGATCGACAGTGAGTGTTCCTCACACCATGTTTCTATTAATTTGAGTCCGTCCTGCGCTCTGTCGCACAGTGTGTTCACAAATTTACCGGTCTGCAAGATAACTATGTCATCTGCGTATGCAATTGTGTAGAATCCATTATCGTGAAGGCGATTAATCAGGGTGTCCAGAACTAAGTTCCAAAGAAGGGGTGATAGGACCCCTCCCTGCGGACATCCCCTCATGACCAATCCTCTCACTGTAATGTCTTCTACATTGATACTTATTGCTCTGCTGGAGAGCATCTTGAGTATCCATTCTCCTACTACCAGGGGTACGTTCCTGGAGTTGAGTTGCTGGGTAATTGTTGGAAAGGTTGTTTTATCAAACGCTCCCTCGATATCTATGAATATACCCAGGGTGGACTCTTTGTTGTCCAATGATCTTTCGATTCTGCCGACCACATGGTGAAGGGCCGAATCGGTAGACCTACCCGGAGTATATGCATGTTGATTTGGATGAAGTGGATTGTGAGCAAGCACTTCATCTCTTATATACCGTTCGCATAGCCTCTCCATTGTTTTCAGAAAAAACGATGTGAGGCTAATTGGTCGGAATGCTTTCGGTGAGGTGTAATCCATCCTCCCTGGTTTGGGTATAAATACCACTCGTACTTCCCTCCACTTGCTGGGAATATGTCTGAGAGCTAGAGAGGCTCTGAATATTCCAACCAGGTGCGGCATAAGAATGTCCATTCCCCATTGAAGTAGGGCTGGTCTTATGCCGTCAGGTCCTGGTGACTTGAAGGGGGAAAAGCCCGATATGGCCCATCTTATCTTGTCCTCATCAATCACTGCACTAGCATATTGCCAGTCGTATTGTGAGGGTGTTGTTGGTATTTCCGTTCTGTCCGTCGTTCCAGGAAAGACAGAGTCTGGAAAGTGAGTTTCCATAAGAATCTCAGCGCTCTCTTGGAGGTTGGCGGCTTTGTCGCCATTCGCTCTCGTCAGGATGCCGATACTCTTATGGTGGTCGTTTGAGAGTGCCTTCTGTAGCCTAGAAGCTTGTGGAAAGTCTTCGACTGACTCACAATAGGCTCTCCAGGCTTCTCTTTGCTTTTGTCTACAGACTTTTTTGAACTCTCTGAGGTTAGATTGATATATATCCCAGTCCTCTTCGAGTCTTGTACGTTTTGCCTTATTGAAGGTCGTTCTCGCTGTCTTCCTGAGGTGTTCCAGTTCAGGGCACCACCATGTATTGGTTGTGCCATCTGTTTGGATCATCCTCATCGGACAGGATTCCTTATAGGCAATGTCTATTTTGTCTTGGATAGATTTCGTGTACCTTTCCAATTCTTCATTATTGCCAGGAGTCAGGATCTGTATGTCCCGCAGAGCTCCTTTTAAGAGTCGATTGTAGAAAGCTACATCCGTCCTCTTCGGGTCACGGGACTTTACAGTTGTCCTGAGTTTTGTTACAGAAGATAGGTGTAACGAATTATTTTTACATCTATTCAATCAATATCTATTCAAAACGAATGAGGTGGACAATACAATTTTTGACGAATTTTACAGAAATTCTATTCATTTCATTATGATCAACTCCATAAGCACATGAAGAAAAATGATGATAAAATATATAGAATAACCACTTAGACAACAATGTTTTCGTTTTAATGCAATGATATTCCTGAGAATTCAGTACCTACTATTATGGAATTGTACTATAGTTGCTTAGTTGCGACAAGTTACCTATTCATCGAATCTATTCATTAGCGATGTTGCATTAGAAGTTTATACTTTTCTATTATTGTAATTTCAGCTCATTCACATGTATTATTACGATAAGAAATAGTTCAGTCCTTCAAGCCGATCTTCCAACATTTCAACCTGAACTTCCTAATCATAGTGAAGTCTAGAATATCGCTTGTAAAAGAGTCAAGAGTTATATATAAAATTTAGACTGAATTAATAAATGTCTTTAAGATGTATCTCACTAGCAAAACTTCCGATACGATGACTTTGCTATTATAATAGCGACATAAACCAAACACAGGCAGTACGTAGTTTTAGAAAATTTGTTTATTCATAGAGAAGTAGACTTTCCTTTCCCTGGATTACCTCTGCACCCAACCATTTTCTGGGCCATTCTCGGTGGATATCCCTTTTCTGTGTCAATCATAATGTTAGTTGATCTCCAATTTCTTTCATCGCAATAACCTGATGTGCAGAAAAATTTGTTATTGGAGTTGTTCAGCGTTTGATTGTTTGAACACTAAAGTGTTATTTTCGAATATAAAAAGAGGCTTTGATACAGTGTATATCCTATTTATGGGTATGTTATCTGCAACTGAAGTCCAAACCACTACAATTTCTGAAGAAATGAAGTATAGCACACACATAGACACACATAGACCTTCATGAGCCGCACTTTTCGCAATACCTAGCCCGAGTGACAACCATAAATACAGCCTACTGTGATCTCGCGAAAAGAGGAAATTCTCGATATTTTGCTTCGCGTTGGAGATGCCGGAAAACATTATTTGATAAAGATGCTTAGAAATCGATTTTGACTCGAATTTCAACGCAAAATTAAAAATGTTTTTGTAATTTTCATATGATAGTCTGATTTTTAATTAATGGTTCCTAATAAGTTGCCACAGAAATGATAAAAGAGTCAAAATCAATGAGATAAATAATACAATAATAATAATGTTTATTCAACAACAATAAAATAACAGAAAGCAATTGAGCATTACATAAATACCATGAAATAAACATATGTACTCACAGAAGCAATTGTTTGCTTGAGAAAACATGAGAAAAATCTACGTCACAATTACAATGTAGGAGTGCTACGATACTGTTTTTTTTTCATAATCTAGAAATTAATCATTAAATGTCAACCATGCTAAATTTTTCATATTCGGGAAGTTAGTCATAATAGGTGTATTATATTCACTATCGGTACTCATGTCAGAATCGGAAAATGGTAGTTTTTCATCCTTAATTACATTTTATTGTTCACTAGGTCACTAAAGAATATCCTATTTGTATTATTTCAAATTATTTTCGAATGAATTTTCATTAATTTTCAGTTTCATTCAATTGTGATTATTGTAATGAATAAAATTATTATTTTAATCGAATTTAGTTCCATTTACTAGCCTGTCTCCAATTTTGTTGAGTATGTTTGACTGCGAATTTGCCTAGTTTTGGGTGGAAAATCGTTTCAAATCAGTTTCAACTGTTTTCAATTCAGACTAGAATGTTATGAAAACAAATGGACTATTTATTTAAGGTATATTTAAGGTTGATTAGAAAAACGGCTTATGCTGATAATCCGCCTGTTCATCTAATTTATTTTTGATAAATAGAGTGGATTTATTATTATTATTATTATTTTATAAAGTATTCAAAAGACACTTTAACGCAACACGTGTTTCGCCATATAATGGCTTCTTCAGACGTGTCTTTACTAACTAATTCTACATATTCAATGCTTAATACAACTTATTCTACAATTTGAAGTACTTGTATTTCAAGTAACCGATTTGTACCTACGTTTGTAATGAATTGAATTACCGGAGCATATAATCATTCAGTGAATTACCTGAATTCCTGAATCTATTGATTTCTAAATAATCTAGAGGATTGAGTTTCCAACTTTTCTATTCTGAATTCAACATATCGTATTCATGATTGAACTCATGTCCTTCGGCTAGAAGGTGGTTTGCAAATATTGAATGGTACTTTTCATTTACAAAACTACTTGTGTGCTCTTCAATCCTTGGGGAAAATGTTCTCCCTGTTGGGTCAATATAATATTATATACTATTTATACCCTAAACATCAGTTTGAAAGTAAATGCTTCCAAAACAGTAACAAAATGCCCATTGATCGTCCTAATTCACGAGAATGAATTGGAATAATAAGGTAATTTGGTGGTGGTAGATACTCGAAGTAGCAGACAAGTTGCTCAAGAATTCAACAGAAGACATCCGCCACAAAATCGCATTCGACGTGGAACAGCAACCTGCGTGAATAAACTTTTCACTCTAACGAATTTATTTTCGTAACTTTTCATTCAGAACAATTAATTGATAAATAATGGGACTTGAATACGAAAATGACAAAAAAAATTAAATTCGCATTTTGCATTGAAACTCGATAGGTAGGGTCAAAATAGATTTCTAAGCAACTTTTTCAAATAACATCGAGAATTGGCCCTTTTCGCAGTAACAGAGTATGCTGCGTTTGAGACTGTTACTTGGGCTAAGTGCGGCCCATGGAGATCTATGCCGGTACCGAAAATCAAATAACTGCTAACTAAAATACAGGGGTGTCTTCATCTTGAGTGTGTCAGACTGTATATACCGATTTTTTCAACGAACTCTTTTATTTCATGGTTCATTTTTTTCAGCAGAATCTTTCAAAATTATTGACAAACAATTTTTCACCATTAGCTTCTCAGTTACACTTTTTTCACGATCTGCCAACTTGATTGATCACCATAACGGAGAGATTTATCTGCGACCGACAAGACACCGAGTGCAAAATATTTTTTGACCTCTCTTTATTGAACCGAGTGGAAAGCTAATAGAATAAATGGCCAATGTCATGGATCTCAGCGTGCTTCTGCTGAAAAATATCGCTACTGCTCGTTTATAGGATATGCGGTGTATGCGGACTCGATCATTCGAGGAATTTTAATTATACTATGGATGCGATATTGCAAATGATTGTACAATATCCAAGATAGTGGCGTCCATTATAATAATTTATCGATTGTTTTAATGCTAATGATTCCAGTGCTGATCGTTAGGGTGGAAATGAAACATGTTGATTATTATACTCGATGTCTTTTTTATAATTGAAGTGGACCAAGCACTATAATCTGGTTTTATGATCGGAGAAAAGTACAGAACAAGAAACGAAGATTTTAACTTTAAGTGAACAACACTTTCACAATTCAATAAGTAGAGGTTGGAACCCCTGCCGTGAAATGAATCTACTGAAAACTCATCTCCCTGACTAGGACTGTAATGATATATCTCAAAGCGCATTTCAAATAACAAGTTAGCGAATCATCTTTTCCCTTCCTGAGAAAACACTACAACCTCAAGGAGAGTACTAGATTTGTGCTAGTCTGTACATGTCTCTTGCGTACAACTTGTCAAATCTAGGAAGCGACTTCAAAGTCTCACTTTATGACTTTCCTCAAGATGTCCGTGGTAGAAAACCTTTAAAGATGATCCGAGTTCAGTCCTAACGACGATAATCTTGTAGTGTCCACTTCGGTGAAAATTGGTTCGCGAAAAAAGTATGTGTTCTAGGAAAATGGCATTCGATTCGAAATTGAAACGAAAGGTTCAGTGTGGTCAAACGAGAGAAGTGATTGCTAATATACTTTTTTCGTGCAACGAGACGCTGATAACGGCATAAGTATTGGATCTGAAAAAAGTTCAAGATCGTTGTACAAAAGTGGCGGGTGAAAGTTTGGGTAGCATTGGAAGAATAACTCGTGAAATGAAAACAATGCCTAATAAAAAAGACATAGAAGAGCATCAAAATCAAATTTTGATGCCTTCTGACAAGGGCTTTCTTCATCGATATGTAATCAATTATTACATTACTGAGAAAAAAATTACCACCTTACGCCGCATACATCAAAAAGTCATTGCCGAAAATGGTTACAAGGAATCTTATGAGACTCTGAGGACAGTGATGGAAGGAATAGGGTTCATATGGAAGAAATCGAAAAGAAACTAACAAATTGCTCGTGGAAAAACTGGCGATTTAGCAGTTGCGGAGAAGTTTTCTCAAAGACATCAAGAAATACCATGAAAAAGGTCATGGATGAAGGGTTGCTTGCACCAATTTCAAAAGGGCGCTTCAAGTTGTATAAAATTGAAAGGATTATGAAAAATCATTGACATACTAATTATATTGCCTCATTATCATCTAGATTTGAACCCAATAGAAATAGTATGAGCAATACTGACACAATATGTGGCTGATATAAATGTGGATTTCATATTCGAATCCGTTCAAAGCTTATGTGACGAATTCCTCAGTTTTTTCTCAAGAACAGTAGAAAAAACGTAGCTCTTGATTTCGCAATAGACAAAATTATTATAAATCATCAAGGTGATAGTGACAACGATAGTACTAGTGAGGATAGGGATGCTCCATAAGCCATTCTGATCTGTCTGGAGTTGAAACTTTGAAATTTTTTGATAATAACTTGAATTATATTTTTTTTATTCATTCATCTCAATAAATATAATGTTCCCCAAGAAATTTTCATTCTGAAATTTGATCTTCGACCCAAATAAATTACATTTTCAGAATAAGTCTTTCTACCTTTCCTTCATAAACCCGAAATTAAGTGCAATACACACTGCTGATCAGATTCTATGTCCCAGCAAACTTACAGTACGTTTTAAATACAGGATGTGCATTTATGAAGTGCCATGACTGAAGAACTGTCAAATGATTTTGAAGACTTCGAAAGAGTAGTATATTTTTTATTAATTTCCTCATGATAATATCGTATCATATCTTTCTGTAGATTAAAAAAAGAGGGGAGATCCTGAAAACATATCTTCACATCGATGAACCACAAATTGATTCATCTCAGTCAAAATAAGTTTGTAGTGAACGGGTTATAAGGGAGTGTGTTGAATAAGATATCAATGCATGGCATAAAACAAAGTCGCTTCCCGCTGTCTGTCACTGGGATATGCTTAGATTTTCAAAACTATGCAACGGATTTTTATGCGTGTTTTCAATTGGATAAAGTGATTCAAAAGGAATGTTAATATGTATATAACATGCATAATATAGTAATGGAATACTGACAATTTCAGACGTTTCTGAATAAACAATTTTTTTGAGCTTACATTGCAAACGCTGACTGAACCCTACGAGATAGATCAAAATAATCTATTATAATATTGTATATACACTTTAACAAGGTCTACAAAAAGTCCGGGTTTTTATCTCCTAAGGATAACCCACAACAACCATTTTTTATTAACGGCTTACTTACGAAGCCATTTTGAGCAATACCGCATTGATGCTTATCCTATTAAGTGCATTCAATATAGATCAATATGACCCTTTACAGGACGTAATTCAAATGAATATTTTTGAAGATAGTATAGATTTAAAATGCGGTCGTGGCGGTAACGGCCGAGGGGCCGGCAGCGCATGCCTATAAATAGCACGTCGATGGCACGCTTTTATATGTATATTTAGTATCAGCATTGCACCCGTGTGGAGCTGGGGCGCGTCGCTAGTTTTTTATAATCTGATACAAATTATAACTGCATCATTCTGTAGTAGGTCAACAACTTTTACGGTATAATGTTTCAGTTTTTATTTTATCTTGGAACTAGTCAATATTTTCGTTTCCCAGATAGATCGTAAATCAATGTTGATGACCATTATGGATTTCAAAACGTAATGTTGGTGAATGAACAACATTTTTTCAGCTGTTGAACTCAAAATATTGCATAAAATGAACAGATATCCGCCCTTATCTCCGTTTCCCGATATTGCTGGAGTAAACATTATTTTTATCAATTGAATTCGCTATATAAATAACGGCGACGATATTATTTTTTGACCCAACACAGTTCACCATTGTTATTATGCAGATAACCATTTTTCATCTTGTGAATTGACGTGTACATCACATATGAAATACAAACAGAGGAGCATAAAAACAAACATGACACTACATGACCCTAAACAATCTTATCTTGTTAGTATTCTTATATCATTTGTTGCAAATTAAATTAATTATCGCTGTTGTTTCCATTCGTGATTAGGATGAACCATAACATATATTATTATTTGAATAATCATACAACCAACTTGATTAATATATGGGGTTTCTATTTTTATGGTTTTTTAAATTATAGCTATGCGTTTCTTAATAAACATATTGATATGTACACAATGTACCGTAAATATACACTTTCAAAATTGGTAAAAACAAAATTTATAGCTGCAAAAATAGTAATTTACTAAATATTGTGCATATCATTGATAGTTTTTTGCAAATTGAGTTAATTATCGCACCTACGATGGGTTTCGTCTACTTCTGCGGCAGACTTCATGAATATAGCTTAATTTATTTCAAATATACACTTGATTATTTGATTTTGAGTGTTGTCATTCCTTATACTGATATTAACTATTAAATTTTCGAATGAATAAA
This sequence comes from Leptinotarsa undecemlineata, assembly GCA_015342065.1. Lineage (NCBI taxonomy): Eukaryota > Metazoa > Arthropoda > Insecta > Coleoptera > Chrysomelidae > Leptinotarsa > Leptinotarsa undecemlineata. The sequence goes on along the minus strand of WOGP01002383.1, from coordinate 7,799 downwards.
GAAAAGTAAATCATGTTTTGATCTAGAATGTTATGAACAAAACTTGCACTCGGAGAATATTTATTATTTTCATTTTGAAATTTTATATCATCTTCCAAATCAGTTGACATAGACTTCTTTGAAATGAAGATGTATGAAGATTCTTAAGAATTTTGTGACATTTTATGACACTTAAGTCATAAAGATATTTGCTTGTCTTCTGAAATATTCAATGCTAATTTCTTATACGCTATTCGTACAAGCCATTTGTAATTTACACAAAAACAATACTGTAGCGAAAAAATTTCAATATATAATGAACAAAACAGGTCCAAGAATGGGTTCTTGTGGTACCGCAAATATTATATTTTTTAGAAATTACTATGTCGCCCACATCGATATATTTCTCTCAAGTAATAAATAATTTTGAAAGTAATTATAGAGTAAACCCCAGGTACCTATATTTTAATATTAATAATAATATTTTCAGGAGAATTATATGGCCCACAGTATAAATTAAGACTTGACCACTGAGTCAATCGCATTGAACTCCGCTTCATGCTTTGTTTGTCATCTTTAACCTTATCTAATGTTTATTTGCAGAGCCGCCAGAATTTATCAACATCTGGCGTCGAAGTCGGCCACCCGGAAAAATTACCAAAGACACGTCCCTCTAACCCTAGACACAGGCCACCCGATCAGGGGGTCATGACCCAGAGTTGCCCCACACCACCCCAAGCGAGAAAAAAGTTTTTCCTCAGCCCTAAAGTCCTGAGGAGTCCGCTCTCGAACAGAAACAATAGGCCCCAAGACTCGGCGTTGTCAGGTAGGTTGCTAACCGAAACATGGTTTTGTTTTGTATTACAGAAATTTTTTTTTTAATGGAGTGAAAAGAAGTTATATTTTTGTTATTATTCTCAAGTTTATGAGTACAGATGGGATTTTACAGCCGTCAATTCAGATTCATAAATCCCAAAATGGTAATTGTAGGTTCAGGTAGTTTCTATTGTTGAAAAACTTTTTCCGCAATGCAAAAGCTTCCTTTCGTCTTTATACACAAATTATTATAACAAATTCATAAGTACCAATATTTTTGATGAACTGTATGGTCCACTCAAAAAGTCTGGTACAAACCTTGGAATAGGATGTAGGTAGCACAACCTTGTATACATTTCAACTCCTTAAAAACTGTAAATCAAGTCGTCTCATGTCTCATTTCCTTTCAAAGTAAATTTGAATTTCTACAACTACATACATTTCCTATGTATATTTTTTGTCTTCTTCCTACTCTATTTGTCGCGCCATTGTTATTAGTGGAGCGGATATGCTATTTCCCACTCATTGCGCCTGCAGATATTTGACCTGCGACTTCCTTCAATACTTACAAGGTGCTTATGAATAAAGTACGCCTCGTTATAGTGGATTAATTCTAGTCAAATTCCTCAAATTACCGCTCAGTGATAAATGCTTTCCGGTTATAATAATCTTCTCGACTTTTTCGGGAAAAATCATATATTATATATCATCTTATTCTTGAGAAATAATTATGTTTTATGTAAATTGAACAAACTGATATGTTTAATACACGTGCAAATTTGAACAGGTCCATTCTGGACCTGCACTGAATCGACCTCTGGCAGAGACGAGGCGTCCTTTCTGTGTGAATTGGGCATTATATCTTAAAAGCTCACTACAGATGCCCCCTACTCCTCCACTTTTGCCGTCATTCAATCGACCAATCAGAAGCTACCGCGCGTACAGCGGGAAATTCAAATCTGCAGACGAGTTATGTGTAACACTTTCTACTAACTCCTCAAAATGTGAAGTACCAAAGTTCAAAACTACATACTTTCCAACCAATCCAGTTTTTTTCGAAGACAAAAAAAGAAAACAAACGATTTGTTTTGAAATTCTGATCACACCACGGGATTCCAGTGGTTTCTGAATGGTTCATGTTGAACTTATGTCGTGATACATTCGTTATTGAAAAAGTTATAGTAATGAAATTTGTAAAAATGTCATTGAATCATATTCCACCAATTCAACTTCAAAACTACCATCAAAAAGCTGATTACTACACTGAATTCAATAGGTTTTGGTTCAGAACTCACCAGAATTTCATCTGAATATATTCATCATTGAGTTATGAGTAAAGAAAGTTTGAAAAATATGATCACCCAACCTGCTGACTATTTCTGATGTTTTTTCCCAACACCAAATTATTATTTCAACACCACGATACGTGTTTCGATCACCAAGTGATCACCAATTTGATCTTCCTCTTGAAGATGATCACTTGGCGATCGAAACACATGTCGAGGTTGAAATAACGGTTTGGTGTTGGGAAAACACTCCGGTTATATTCATTACTACACCAAAGGTTCCAAGCAATGTATCACACCCAACCTAATGCATATGGACTTTTCCTGGGTTTAATTGAAGTCTGCAGTGTTTCTTATCATGATCTAATGAGGCACGGCAAGGTACAATTGGCATATCCCTATAAATATCCCAGAGAAATATGATAGAATAAGCCTATATTTGTTTATTTTTTAGTGTTTTTTTACCTTATTAACCGTTCTTCTTGTACCAGAGGGCCTCGCGCCGCCACTGCATTCTTGTCATCGCTATGATCCGTAACTTTGCATAGATTAAGCAAAATGCCACCTTATTCGCTACGTTTTCTAATTATTTGATTATATTGTAATTATTTTCACAAATAATCACTAAAAACGAATAAAACAATTCAAAATTATTAGCCATATTACATCAAACTCATTATTTCTTCATAAACTTATTATGCATTCTATCTTGGTATTTCAAACTTTACATCTGTTTCGAATGAATATAATATTTTCTCCAGCTGCAATGACATCATCAACAACATCTAACGAAGGAAGACATTGGTCTAGCGTAGTTTTGGGGAAAATGCGGTCACTTTGGAATGCCGGATCAAGAAGTGCAAGTTCTGGCCTCAATCAACTGATAACAGGCACGAAATTGGTGTTTCTCTTTTTTTTTTGTTTTTTTTTATTTTTGTTTCAGCATGCGTTTATGTAGCACTGCATTTTGTTTTATATTCACCAATATTCCATTTTTTTTTGTTAGTGTTATGATATTTTGTATAACTCCTTTTAACTAAAGGTGGCAATTTGGCGTTGCTGTTTTACTACACCATATTTTATGAAGCACAAGAGTTTACAAAATTGATTTAATATGAAAGTAATATTTGAACAGTATCATGATCAGTAAGAACTGTGCGTTGACTGCACTAATCATTATCTAATCTATTCAATTACAAATTACAAATTTGTTTTGAAGTTTTTCATATAAACTCAATGTAAACATATTATATTGTTGATATAAATCGTTTCCAAATTCAAATTTGAATCAATTTGGAAAACAATTAAACATCATATTCTCTTCAGTTATAGATTCTTCATTATTTACTTCAAGTTAGTTTTGCAAAACTATCAATTCATCAAAGAAGAGTGTTATTCCATTCAGAACTGATACTATCAAAAACCTCTCTAAATAATTGAAAATTACCATAAATGATTGAACTTCAATCAGATTTACCTACTTCACAGAACATTTCAGAAAAAAAATCAATTTTGGAAACTCGCTAGCACCAATAACAGAATGGCTGAATTTGAATTGATGGCTCAACTATTATCTAATCTCATGGTTCTATTATAGACGATGAAGCCACTCTGAAACCCATCCCTCACAAGAAGTCGTCCGAAAACGACATGTACATGCGACTGGGTCTCCTTCTGGGTGATGGAGCACGACGTTCGAAGAGAGGCCAAGGTAGAAACCACGAATCTTGCTCATCGCTTGCAAGTTACGAAACGTCCGCCATGTTGTCGAATAATACTAGCCCCGTATCCACACTGACGGGTAGTTCAGAAGATCAACACAGGACCAACCCTAGTTCGGATAGCGTCGCCTCGCTGATGTCGATGTCGATGTCTGGACAAAGCAACTGCAGCTCCAGTCCCGTTAGCAGAAGACACAGCGTCACAAGTAAGTTATGACAACTTTTAGTTGGTCCATTCAACTGGAAATTACATAATTACTAAACTATTTTATCGGTAGTTCCATTAGTTGTTAAAGTTGTTTATATGTAATTGCTCTCCCATATAAAGTTCCATAACAATGAAAAGAAACCCCTACTGAGGGCAATCTTTCGACATCAGTGCCTCTACAGTTTCCGATAACGGTCATATATGAATTCACCAGTTTATCCAGCTACAGCTTTCCCTCTTATTCTTTTTCCCCCTCGACATTAAGATGATTCTATAGATACGTTCTGATATTTAAATCAATAATTGAAAACTTAATGAATCATGTAAGCCGATTCTCTCTATTATCTGTCCCGACATCAAGTCGTTTTCTCCAACATATTCTGCCCTTTAAGCATATTGTTCTCAGTGGAGTGGTCCATTAGCTGATAACGCAGTCCAGATATATCTATATATCTGTCAATTATAATAAAGAACTTATCGAAACCTTTCAAACATTTCCCAGGTTTCGGATAGGCCCTAAATTGTTTACCCTTTGTATCCGAAAGGTAAACTTATTGTAAGCATTGATCACAAGTGTTACTAGGTTACAGCCACACAATCAAAAAATAATATCCTCACCCGTTAAAAAACATTATTATTGCTCATTTGTTCAATTATCCTATTTTCTCCAGCGACGCAACAAGACGAAATGAATACCTTTAAGAATAGGAGAACTTGTATACGAAGGTCAGCAAGAACCGACGTCAAAGGTTCTGTTGATCCTAGGATACGTATCAGGCAGTACAAAGCCCCTCAACTCACCCTAAAACCTTTGTTCTTCGAAGTGCCGCTCCAAGAATCCAATCCTCTATTCCTCGGAAGGCATTGGCTCATCAAAGAAACTGAAACAATCACAAGTAAGTTAAGCAATGAATATTGAGTTTTGACATATTGAATATCTCTCACTATTCTTTGAATATGTATGTGTCTTGTATATTTTAGACGATCGAACAGCTTACTTTACTTACTTAACTTCTACTAGGTTCTTCCAGTCCTGGAGTTCTCCTAACCGGCAATCCAGGAACGGGTAAGACAGCCCTTATCCTCCAGCTTGTAGAATATAGCTGTTTCGGACGACGAAAGGAACCAATATACCAGAGAGTACACTCACCCGAACGATCTCGAAGCCCCCAAAGCATTTATTACCAAATAGATCTCGTTTCCGAAAGTATCAAGAAGCTAGCTAGCAGCATAGTGGCATATCACTTTTGCCAAGCCGATAACAATAACACTTGTTCAGTACCTGACTTCATCCATTCGTTGGCTGCGCAGCTGTGTCAAGCTCCTCAATTGGTAGCTTATCGTGAGCACCTCATTGGCGAACCACACCTGCAAAATATTCTGTCGCTCAAGGAGTGCATTGCCAACCCAGATATCGCCCTGACCACCGGTATACTGGAACCTCTGGCGAGCCTAAGACGAATAGGGAAAATAGAGAATATCAACTGCGTTATCCTTATTGACGCCCTTTGTGATGCAGAATACCACAGGCCGGACCACGGTGATACTATAACAACATTCCTTGTGAAACATATCCCCAGTTTTCCCTCCTGGCTCAAAGTGGTCGGTACGGTTAGAACCCAGCTTCAAGAACTCACCAAGCAGCTTCCATTCACTAGAGTTTCCTTGGATAATATACAGTCCAATGAGAATATACAGAAGGATATTTTAGGCTACATCAACTTCAGATTGCAGAACAGCCCCAGTATACAAAGCAACATTACTTTGGCTACTACCGGAAAAGTGGAAAGTGGCAGCGTCTCCCAACACAAGTTTTCCCAGCATCTTCTGAATTCAAGCCAAGGTTCCTTCCTGTTCGCGAAGCTGACGCTTGACCTACTGGAAAAGGGCCAACTTGTCGTGAAATCTTCTGGCTACAAGGTGCTACCGGTAACCTTAGCTGAAATCTACTTACTCCACTTCAATTTGAGGTTCCCCACCATACGTTCCTTTGAGAAAGTCACTCATATACTCAGCGTGTGTTTGGCAGCTCTCTACCCTCTCACCCTCTTAGAGATTTATTATTCCGTAAACTCGTTACTCGTAGACAATTTCTTGCCGTGGAACGAATTCCTGCAGAGGTTCAAACTCCTCTCTGGATTCTTAGTGAAAAGACTGGACAATACATACATGTTTTTCCACCCTTCCTTCAGGGAGTGGTTGATTCGTAGAGACGACAACGAGCCGACCAAGTTCATATGCGAACTACGTTCTGGTCACGCGGGCATAGCGTTCAGGTTGTCAAGGGTTCAAGCTCCACTCGATCCCGAGAAGACTCTCGAGTTGGGGCATCACATCTTGAAGGCCCACGTGTACAGAAATATGTCCTTGCCGGTGATCAGTTCCAGGGATTTGCAAGGTTACTGGGTGGCGGAAAGTTCCGAGAACGTGTCGGCGGCCGTCAGCAATATCAGGAACATGTACAGTCCGAACGTGAAGGTGTCGAGGTTGCTGCTGCTAGCCGGAGCTTCTCCCAATCACGTGACTGATTTCTTGGGGAATGCTCCTGTACTGTGCATGTACGCCAATGAAGGTAAATTAAGTCATTAATAATTATTGTATACTTTTAACTTTTATTCGTCAAAAATGGTTTCAGTCACTTGAATCACTAAATAGAAGCTAATATTAGATGGTGTTGTTCAATTCGTAGGTGGGCTAATCAGATTTCAATTTGATTCAGTGTTTCTTTTTGTGGATAACTTTGCCGTTATCCCTCTTCATATTGTGTTAGATCATGGACTTCAAAAGATGTCAGGGTGATTAGAACTCAAAACTTTGACATATTTTTAGTATTGAGAATTGATTCATGTCGGATCATAAAAAACTTGATACGTTTATCTTGGAGTATTTTTATAGCTTTCAATGAGACTCTTAAATGATTTTGGCGCTATATCTCACATGAGTGTTTTTGAGTGTCAGCAGTGTCGATAAAGCAATGATGAGATCAACAAAAACTTGATCTATATAAGAAGTATATTTTTAAATTTCTCCACTCACATCATCAACAGGAATCGTTCCCATGATTTCTCTCCTGCTGGAATTCGGAGCTGACGTAGAGCTCACCAACAGCCAAGGATGCACGGCTCTCTCCCTAGCCTCAGCCAAAGGTCATTGTGACGTCGTGAGGCAGCTCATCGCGGCTGGTGCCTCTCCAGGTCATGCAGACACGGCAGGCTATTGCCCTCTGGTGCATGCAGCCCGAAATGGCTGCTTGAACGTTGTGGGATACTTACTTGCATGTGATTGGATCATCAAGAATCCCGAAGATGTGGAGTTGACGGATGCTGCTCAGCAGGCTCTTGTGGCGGCCGCAGGCCAAGGACATACAGAGATTGTGGAGTACTTGTTGGATATGGCTGAAGTGAATGTGGATCTTCAGGATTCTATTGCAGGTATGCCTAATATTTTTCAATACTCATTACATTAAGTTCCATTCTGTCAGTTATTAATCATATGAAAACCTAGCAGCATTTGGAATTTCGAAATATCCCGAATACAACATTCAGAGATATGTATGATCAACACAGTAAAGGTTTTAGTCATTAGCAAATATGCCAAAGGGAATTCAACGTCTTCAATCTTTCTTTAGGAAAGCACATAATCACCAAATGGGGTAGAGGAGCCTTTATTTCGATTATTTTTGATAACGTAGGAACTGGGGGTTTGGATGTTATAATAAAAATAATAATAATAATAATATTTATTTCACTTGTTGAACAGTATGAAAGCATTACAATAAACATTTACATA
>WOGP01002382.1:0-16861 GCA_015342065.1 Leptinotarsa undecemlineata | reverse complement strand
CTTCTGTAAAACGAAAACAGTCTGCAGCATGCTTTTGCTGCATACTCCCCAGAAGGCAATACCATATCTTATATGTGCATCCACAAAGGCAAAGTACTCAGATCTTGCAAAGGTTCTACCCAGTTCCTTCGAAAGTGACTTCACTACAAAGCAGCCAGATGCAATTTTTTATTCAACTTGATAATATGATCCTCAAATTTAAGCTTATTATCAATGTGAAGTCCTAAGAATTTGGAGGACAATTTCATGTCGAAAATGTTGTTATTCAAATTAAGAGGTGGGAGTTCACATTTGAAGGTGAGGAGATGGGTTTTATCAAAGTTTAAAGAAAGCTTATTTGAGTCACACCAGCTCTTAATTTTTTCCATGTCTACTTATCCCAAATACTTCTTATGAACACAGTTGGGGGACCCACTGTTGATCAATAATAAACTGATGAAAACAATTAAAACTTCATTGAAAAAAAAATTCATATGAAACAAAACTTGTGTATCCTCATATCCAATGACACTCTGAAAATAATTATTACATCATACATATATTTTGCCGAATGATTTTAGGATCATTACTTCTTTGTAAACACATAAAATTTATAGAATAAATATTTGTAAAATTTTCCTGAATTTTTTTTTTTTTAGGCTTCGGCTAGTCCAATGATTTCGCCAGGAAGCAGTCCTAGATGCTTGCGCAGAAACGTGCCAGTAATTGTTCCCAGTTCACTTCCCCCACCGCTACCTCCAAGAAAAAGTTCGCCCACACATGAACAAACAATTCTTCCAACTACATCAACCATGGGTATGCGTAACGGTGCCACCTCAAATGTAGGGTTAAGTGAAGCACAATCAGTCACGAATTTATTACAAAATCCAGTAGAAGTACCTCAAATACCAAAGAGCAGCTCGATGCTGAACATCGAGTTACGTAGGAATAACAGTATTGAGCAAGAAAATGAAGTTAGTTCCCCAGATACAATATATGGAGTTGTTATACAAAATTGTGATTACTATGATAGAAATGTCTTCGATTTTAAAACACCCAACAGGCATCTCAGTTGTCCTTCGAACAGGAGTGGTCCGAAAGCACCAAAACCTGTAAAATCAAACACAACACCTAATATTAGCCAAACTTCTGATCCCAATCTACCTCCACAGTATGAAAACGTAGAATTAGAAATACCACCTAAGATCAAACAAAGATTCAACCCTCTGGAACGGGAAACAAATGTTCCTTATGAAAACCTCAACATGGATTACATCAAGAAGTTGGTTAGCGAAGGATATTCTAGAGATTCGGTTATAAAAGCTTTGGGGATCACCAGGAACAATGTTGATATGGCTTGTGATATTTTGCATGAGTTCGGAACAAAATTAGGATAGCAAACATAATTTTTCTACATTCAGCTTATGCATTTCAACAGCAAATTGAAGTTGTTAGTTTAGATTTCAAAACCCAATTGATCATCTAGGTTTAAGGATAGAAAACACCAAAAGGGTAAAAGTTGGATCTAGATTAGTCCAGTGCTTACTTCACTGGTCAATTAAGTGGTAGTCAATAGGCAATATTAGTATAACAGGAGATATATGTGAATCATATTTTGCAAGCAAAACAAACGGAGCAATTTCACGTTTTTTTTTTAATCAAAATATGTCCTATCAACTTTTCACATCTCACTGCGCTAGTTGACAATATTTTGAACATATTTTTTTGGGGTATTCAACCTTCCACAATATGAAAAATGACGTTAAGTCAATAGATAATCTACTGTAGTGTAAGAAAGGACAAACTGAAAAGTTCACCCCGAAAAGTTACTGCGTGAAATGAACCACTGAAAGGTTCAATTAGTCAGTAACTTATATCCACAAATTTTGTCGACTGATTAAATAATCTATGGAAAAAATATCATATATTCATCTTTCTTTAGAAAATTTATTTTTCAAAACCAAAAAATATTGCTTGCAAAAGTACCTCTATACGTTACAATAAAATCAGTATTGGAATACCACTGGTTTAATACACTTTTTATTTTTTTGCGGGCTCTTTTTCATTATCCTTTAGTTAATTGTTCAACACTTGTAGTTAGTTACTACAAATAAATAACAAACAGTTGCTTTAACAATTACATACTGTCATTTGTGACAATATTGGTTTAATACATTTTTTTTTATTTGATATCTCCGTTGTTGTTCACCGATTATTTCAACAGAATATAATTTATTTTTCATAAAATGCTTCAGAAGCAACACTCAATGAGGTTAAGAATCTAGACTTGTGGCTGGCCAAGAAATAGGTGCATCAAAGCCTTTCCCAATCCAATGTTCAGAGTACAGACCAAATAGATATTCCATAACTTCATTATTTTAATGCGCTGGAGTTCCATCTTGTAAATACCACACGTTTTGCCTCATTCTTAAATCTACGTCTTCCAAATGTTCTGGTAAATCATTTTGTAAGAACGGTAAGCAATTTGTACCATTTACATTATTTGGAAAAAATACTGTTCCTATCAAATTAATAATCACAGTGACATTGACTCTGAAAGTCTTTTCGTGATGAGTCGTTTTTTTTGTGGTTTTCTTCGGCCTATATTGTTCATCTGTTTGGTGTATTCTAATCGGGATATTTTTCCGCATAACGCCTTGCAGCTGCTGCACTATTCCCTTGGCATTCACCTGTGATTACCAGATTTACAGATAACCATCTGAAACCTTGTTTTAGCCTGACCTAACTTACCCAGAATTAAATGCAAATCTGCCTTTTCTACAAACGTATAAACCATGTGCAGAAAGTTAAATTTTTGTTAGCACTCAAAATGTGTGATAATAGAAAACTTCCATTGAGACTATGTAATTGTTGAAGCAACTGTTTGTTATTCATCCATAGGATCGACAAGTGTTGAACAGCCAACTAATGAATTTTTAAAGGATATTGAAAAGAGCCTGCATCTCGATAAAAACTGGCTTTTCGAAAAAGTGCTATGAGGTATTAAACCGATGATGTCTCAATAATAATTTAATTTTAAAGTTTGGGGGTTTTAAGAGTACAATACCCCCTAAACTTTTATGGGTTGAACAAATTTTGTGTTAATAAAGATGCTCGTACGATAAGAAAACTTTGGATCCATTTTCATTACGAAATGTTGAACAGTTCAAGAAATATTGGAAAAAATCTATTTTCATTTTATACTATACAAGGATAAACTTTTTTTGTGCACATTTGAATTAGGGTAAGTTATATCCAGTCGAGTTATTTTTGACCTCGGTTCAATTTAAAACCTACCTTTTTGTTACACCCTATATATTTTTTAATCATGAAATGACGATTCCACATGACAATGTTGAAACGTTGTCTTGTCCAATTCAGAAACATATACTATAACTACTTACCTGTTCAGAGATTTTCAAAATGTTTATCATACTTGATACAAATTTGGATTATGCACACTCTTCTATTTTTATTTTCTGTCACAGAGCTAATATTAAAAATTATGAAATACTTGATTCATGGCTTAGGTGTACTTTTCAGTATCAATAATATGTGAAACTGATTCTTTCATGATATAGTGAGTAGAAAATTAGAGTAAAAGAGATATTTTTACTCTAATTTGTTTTGAATGTTCCCCTGGATTACTTTCCATATTCAAATCCAGAGAATTGTTCCCAATGGGTTTAAAAAATTTCAGCAATAGCATTTACAATTTTTTTGAAAAAAGTGTGATACGGATATAAATAATGTATATGATTGCAAAGACCAATAATTATAGAAATTTTAAAAGGCATGAATAGTGGAGGTATGTACATTTGGTAATAGTATGCACAATCAGGACAATAGTGAAGGTTGTACAATAAAACTCAAAATTTCAGGTTTCGGGAGACAAACTTTTCGTTTTGAGGAACTACCGTGATGACTATATTTTTTCATGATCTATTTTGAACACTTATTTACCACTGTAGTAAAATTTTATCTTAGTGATCAATGGGTTCTCAAGGGAACAGGGTAGGTAAAACTTCATAGATTTACCACAATTGGTGATTAAAATACAACACCTTAAATTTGATAATACAGGCGAGATATCAAGAAGAATATATTTAAGAAACACGTTATTGTGAGACTTTCACTAAACAGTTTTTAAAAAACGCCTGAAGAAGCTGTAGTATAGCGAAACACGTGTTGCGTTATCTCACTATAAAGTGTTTCTTGAATACGTTACAATTTTCATCAAATGTCGGCCGATTCAAACACATATATCAAAAAAAACATTTTCTATATTTGATGTGCAAGATGACGTTCACTTCAACATGCTGATAAAACACACAGTCAAGATCAATTTCAAAACAATAAGATCAATTTCAAAACAATGTCTAGAAATTATTTTAAGAATTATTCGTTCTTCAATTTGCCCTTGAATATGCATAAGCAATATTTTTCCAATTCCACTTCTGAAATTATCAACGTAATTCAAATTTTTGGTGAATGTTTCCGAATTTCAATCTGGTAATACTGAATTGCGATAGATTTGGGGTATATAATTTTCATAGTGGTTTAATAAAAGTAAAAATTATTTTTACATTGAAATGGTTGAGAATGTATACTTATGAATGAATTTTAATTTATACTATTAGGAGATTAATTGCAATATTGGTATGCTTAGTAAGTATTACGACATATCTTATATTGGGTGTTCCTACAATAATGAGCCCTGTATTTTTACGAAGGTATCAATTCAAAATGAAAAATCAAAACTGATATTTTCTGGATTTCATAATATACTTTATGAGGATTCATAAAAACATATAAATCAACAATTGATTGTTAGAAAATATATATTAAAAAATTGTAGAGAAATGTCGGCATCTCTGTCGTTGTAAAAATCGAAAATTGATTTTTTTTTTAAGTAATATGTGGTACATATTAGTTTTTATGGCTTCTTAGATAACTAACAAAATGTCAATTTCATGTCACTTTTGAACAATATTTCACAAATTAATTATCGTCTTGCTTGCATTTTTTTTTGTTTTGGCTCACCACTGGTTGACTTGAATTGCTAAGCTTCCCTTCATTCTTCTATGAGATAGCAATAATTCACTCTCTTTTTATCTATGAGACTCTTCCTCTATATCACTATAAATCTTCACACATATCCTCGTGACACCAGTTATGATTTGTGAGGATTCAGAAATAAGCAAAGGTCAAAATGATCAATAATTATTGAGATGTGTCTCCAAATGTTGAATAAATTCTCATATCAGCAATATCTCTGAGAATGTTTGAAAAACCCATAATCTCTGAATGAAGTATTTTGATTAACTCAAGATAAAATCCAGAAGAACAAGAGTGTCTGTAAAGTGTTAACAATAATCATTAGGAGTCGTTTGTTGCCTCCATAACAGTGGTAATGGGTGAAAGGTTTAGATTTCCTTTCTTAAGCATTCCGAACTTGACAACCTTTTCCTGCAGAAACTGATGATCTGTCTTATACTCCTTCATGACTGCGGGTAAAGCGATGACTGCGGGTAATGCGGAATCACAATTCTTGACGGACTTTGGAACTAAAACTTATGAATGGATTGGCAAAAAATTTGTTCCGGTCAAGTACCATAGATAAATGATGATGTGATGAAACATTTTTTTGTATAAAACTCCAACACCTACTGTTGGTATCATAAAAAGCCACTCCTACGGATAAGGAACCAATCAAACCAAGTCTTATGTGCCCTCTGGGTATTTGAAGTTATACAGTCAAAGTTTTATTGAGAGTAGGACTGTTTTGACTCCAAAAATTTCTGTAACCAAAGTTTTCATCTCAACTGAGGGGCTTGAAGTGAATTTTTGTATTGTTTCTGTTTTGTGTCTTTCCCCGCCACATTAAATCTTTCTTGAAATCTATTCAGATATCTTCATTATAATTAACTGTATCATCATTCATAGGGCTTTTTCAAATTAAAAGTTTATAGAAAAAATGTTTCAGAAAATCTCATTTCATTAATGTGAATGAATCTGTTGAACACTTTTCCCACATCTGATCGAAAATACTGTCTCTTGACCCATCATCAGAAGATTAGTCATATTCTGATGCTAACTTGGTAGCGAAAGGTGAATCGAGAGATAGTGAAAAATGTTTTTATATATAAATTAAAATCCGCCTACTTTGTGTATCAAATATACAGTAATACTTGACAAAACTGAAAATTACTATCCGAAATTATATAGAGAGGCAATAGAAATTCAAAAATACAGATATAATTTCAATAGAAGAGGCAATGAACATTACTAATATTTCGCTAACTGTGCTTAAAAGTACACAAACAAGGGCCGGTAATACAATTGATTGAAACTAAGCCACGCCCACTAATAATATGAAATCAGGGTCAAATACCAGTACCACAGTTACTGCGGTCACCGCGACCGTTATCAAATCGCCTTTGATAATGTCTACCGCAGTAGACGACCAAACGTCAGGCATAAAAATCCTCAGACCACGGCCAAAACAACTGAAAAATAGCTTTCACACAGTAGAAATATAGTATAGATTTGGTTCAACTGACTTTCACGGCCCTGGAACAGTCAATAGTTGGCAAGTTTACGTGAATCCACTCTTGTTAATCTATCATATAACTATTTTGAAGCATCATAGAATCATTCCCATAGCAAACCCAAATATATCTTTCATTTTCACTTGTCTAAAATGTTTTTCTGTTTCGGACACTGGGTCTTGTAGAGACAATATGTGAATAATACAACAGTCAGTAGTTTACTATTCAGGATATCTTCAATTCATTATGAATGACTCATTATCTTTGGTCCCCCCATAGAGATTGACAAAACAATTCATGTGGTAGAGTTTACCAAAATAGATCTTGAAATATTCTATAATGTATCATTTTAGCTGACTATGACTCATTTAATGATTGTAAAATAATTTTTATTACCTCTATTTCCTCTGAAAAATAATAAAGGCTATTATTTCTGAACACCCCCTTTTCAAAGCCCTGTTCAAGAAATATACGCTTCAATTTTATCTACTAATACTAAAACAAAAGGCTGATACAATTATTGTTGGATACTGATAGTACAATGTATGCATGAAATAAGGGTTTAAAGGAACTGCACTTTCCTGCAGTTCCTAATGGTTTACTACTAATTCTCACTAATTTTTCATATATTATAATATTTGTATATATAATATGATTTCCTCAGGAACTGGCTACCAAAGTCTGTACATATACTGATAAAAGTTATTTGTTTTTTATTCCTGTAAATATTTTGCCATGCGAGTTCTTAAGTAGGATTCAAAATAAATTATAGTCGAAATGCAGTTGTTTTTTCATTTTTATTTAATCCTTGCTTTTCATTTAGGAATCAGACGTTAAAAGGTAAGACCTCGCTAATCTTTAACTCGCACAATTCTCGACTTCTGAGGGTTGTCGTTCGTAGGGGTGCGACAGCTGGTTAACGGAAAAATAGATTTTAAACAGATTTTTTTGAACATATCAGATGAAAAAGATCTTTACACAGTAATCTGTACGGCCTTTACAAGAAAAACTACAATATGACTTGTTTTTTTTTTAATATTCTCAATATAAAACAAAAAATAACTTTTATAAATATCAACAAAATGTAACAAAGTAAGTACACATCCGAGTTAAAAAATATCAACAAAACAGTTGATTAGTTCAGTAAATATATTTAAATTACCTGTTGCTTGCCGTCATGTTTCCGTATCTACTTTAGGTAAGTAATAATCTTTTGTAAATTATTTTGAAAGATGAAACTGCGAAATTATTGCTAATTTCTAACCTGCCAGTAAAGTAAACATTGTTTCTTCTCTGAACTATTCACTGGTATCTTGAGAGTAGATGACTAGCACAAACTAGGTAATTATTTGTTCGTGGCGTATTTCCGGATGTTGATCTGCCGGTCATTCACATTAGAATCATTAAAGGATTCTCATTACTAGCATCCTCTGTAAAAAACTGTTGCTTTTTCGTTAAGTTATAATATCAAATGGTGGGTTTTTCTAGCAGTATCGAGAATATTTTCACTTATCAATGAGTTTTTCTTCATTCTACCAATCTAGCCCAAATTGACCCCGTCATTTCCTTTTAAATATTCTGAAAGGGCAATCATTCCAAAACTGCCAATCAAGTATAAACTGCCAGGTATGCTTGCCAATAACTTGTACCGTTCCTCTGAAAAATCAAAATGTATATGAATTCATATAGAAACTATATAAATTTAAATTTTAGTTTATATATTTCTGTGAAAACTAATAATAATAAAATCAATATCTAAAAATTATTGGTGGAAAATTCCTCGACTGGAAATATGAGGTCTGTTAAAAAACTGAGGTGCCAGCATTTTTTCCAACCCTCAAAGCAGTTCTGATATGCACTGGCTTATAATTAATGAATTGGTTTATTATAATTGTATATGATTTATTTTTTAATGAAAAAATTTGAACAAACCTGTCATGAGAGATGTTTTTTTGGCTACAGCCCATCCAAGAGATCTCTGGACTGCCATTTTCCATTTCGTATATCTGGCATCCCTCTCTGAAAAGAAATATTCGAGTTGAAAGATTCAATATTTCCGCAAATTCAAGTATATTTCTTTCAAATAAATATTCAACAGTACTTTATCCATGTTAGTCAATGAAATAAAGCAATAAATCATATAGAGATATAAATTTTATAAGCTCTAATATCACTTTATGCAAATATTTTTCTTGTTTCAAATTTTTATTGGAGCTATATTTTTATGGTATTAAACACTGATATTGTTGATAAACTTACGTATGACTCCATCACAAATTATTCTATTTATGACATGTCATATTAGGCAGGAGACTATCCGTGTAGGTATTAATTACAACTACAATATAACCAAAGGTACATCTGAGGTTTTCTTTGAGAGTGGTAGATTACATAAATGAAAAACTTGAACCCCCAAAAATGAAAGTATGCAAACCAAGATTTTAATCCAATTCTTGTTAATATGTACAAATCCCTATATGTAATATATTTTCTGATAGAACAAAATAATGTCATCAATGGTGCAGACTCAATTGGGACCAGCAGTATATATTTAGTGGTCTATCAAACAACAAATACATAAAGAAAACAAAATCCGTTAAAAAAAAATTTCCCAAATAAGAATTTTTATTTCATTTTTCGAGATACTGGTGGTTTAGTATATTTTCTATAATGGTCGTTATCATTAAGGGAGACTTGGAAGAGATGGACAAGTCGGACGACTCTGTGGTAGCAGGAAAAAGAGGTGAACAAAGGAATCGCCTGATTCAATGATAGTAACCAGTTTCGGTTCATTTACACATGGTTAATCAAACTACATTTGTCATCTAACAAAAGTATGTACATGGATTCTTTAATTCTTCTGATATGTTCGACTTGTATTGAATTTTGCTTCTTCCTACTTTTCATTGTGTGATCACCAATTAATCTCCAAAGGTATTCTGCTAGCACATCATGTCATCTGCTACAAACTATCTCTTCCTTATGTATTCACGATATTATTATATCATAGACAGGGTAACTAGATATAACATGTCCCAAAATTACTGTTTTGGTAGTTTGGTAGACACTCATTGGTAGAAAATTTTTGGTAGATCCAAAAAATATGTTTTCTTTATCTTCTGAAGATGCCAACTTGGTTAGTGAAACGAGCGTCGAGAAGAGTATTGCAGTTGTGGTGTTTGGGAAAGATGCTAGATGCCAGGTTTCACTTTTACCTGTCATTTTTGGTAGATTTGATAGATTTGTCCTTATCTTCTTCTGCCTTCCCTTCTTTTATGCTCCAATCTCATAGTTTAAAAATTTCATATAGTCAACAATTCCAGATGTAACTCTCAGTTGTTATTTTGAAAAAACGAGAACAATTTCTACATTTGTATTGAAGGGGTTATATTTTTAGGAGTGATTAATTTTTGGGAAATAATGTTTTTGGCTTTCTACTACTCCATCTTGATACAAAGGAGAACTTTCTTTCAGTTTGTGTCTGAAAGTTACTTCTTTGCACGATCTACACATCCATGTATGGAGTTACTTATTTGCAAATTGATTACTTCCTTCCTTTCTTTGGAAGACTCCCTTATCCTCTTATTTTTGTATCAAGATGGAGTAGTAGAAAGCCAAAAACATTCTTTCCCAAAAATTTCTACATATTCAATCAGTTACCAAATAATTTCAAATCCTGCTCAATTTAGAAATATTTCAGAAGTCTTGATTGGAGACTTGGTTGGCATACTCTATAAGAATGTCAATTTGAATTGCTCTGATGACAAACTTTGTGTTCAGTTAATATCAACCGAATAATAGTTGTGGTCGCACATTAAAAAATAAGACCTTAGTCTTTCAATTTGCACAATTTTCAAAAAGACTTCTTAGGTTGGTCATAGAAAGATATCTGATTCTAAAAATTGATGGATGTAGCCGTCACTATGTTTAGATTCAGGAACTTGTGATTGCATTCCAAGGGTTGGTTTGAAAACGTTGAATCATCTTTACCTAGTCTGAAGGGCCTTTCATGTTCAGCATATCGTTTTCAGAAATTGCAGCCACATTGTCCCACATAAACACTATCACACTCCGGACACCTAAGCTTATAAACTCCAGTTTCTCCATCTTGTCCACTTTATCTTTGGCATTAAAAAGGAAATTAGATAACCTGACAAGTGGCTTGAATGCCACTTCCACATTGTTTTTTTCTGAAAAAAAAACTCGCAATTGTCTCTGTTCTTTTACCAAATCAACCAAACCATATCAGAAATCAAGAAATTTGTAACTGTGAAATATTTTGGTAAAAGAACAGACACAATTGCGGGTGTTTCCAGAAAAAAAAATCGTGGAAGTGGCATTCAGGCCACATGCCAGGTTATCTAATTTCCTTTCTGATTCCAAAGATAAAGTGGACAAGATGGAGAAACTGGAGTTTATAAGCTTAAGTGTCCGGAGTGTGATAGTGTTTATGTGGGACAATGTGGCTGAAATTTCTGAAAACGGTATGCTGAACATGAAAGGTCCTTCAGACTAGGTAAAGATGATTCGACGTTTTCAAACCATTCCTTGGCATGCAGCCACAATTTCCCTAATCTAAATGATACAGAGATTTTGCTTGCATAGTGTGTTGGAAACTCAATTATTTGGAATCCTTGGAAATTCATAAGCATTGCGGATGTAACCCGCTAAATGATCAAATCGATCTAGTTTACTTTTCAAATTAGTATATCCACATTGTCACAGGTAAATGAAATTCAGATATTCAATTAAGTTAAGTACCTTTGTTACTGCCTACAGTGGTGTTTAGTTTTATGAGGGCTAACAACAATTATTTTCGGTTTGTTGTATTCATTTGAAAATGTCCTTATAGGACGAAACTGCAGTACCGTTAGTTACAAATACAAGTGGTAAAAAACAGAAAATGTTATTTCTCATTTTTCATGATAGCTGATTTGTTAGTTAGAACAATCGACAAATGCCTTTCTATTCTTGACTAAAATAATTTCAAAATTGAGCTCTACTTTCGTAAATAATTATTGTCGCTGCAAAAAAATCGAAGAGTAACTTATTTGAAAGGTGTATGTAATTTAGTTCACATGACAAATTTCTGCAAATCAATAGATACCCTGCTTGAGCGGTGTGATGCACTCTGGAATCTGAAAAAACTATTCAATGAAGCTCACCACTTTCAGTTGACGTTGGCAAAAATGTGTCACTAGGCACCAATTCCCTTTCTTCAGAGTTTATATCCCAAATTTCAATTCCAGCAGCAGCTCCTGCAGCCATTGCCGTGCCTAAAGCTGTAATATCTTCAGAATGTGCTCTTATTACGGGAATTCCACTTATGTCAGCCTGAAATAAATCTCATTATCCCCTTGAACAAATTCACATTCAAAATAGAAACCTGCAGTTGCATGAGAAGGTTGTTAGTAGTCATTTTTCCATCAACATGCAGTTTTGACAAAGGTATACCACAATCTTTATTCATAGCTTCTAGGATATCTCTTGTTTGGAAGCAGACTGCTTCCAAGGCGGCTCTTATAATGTGTTGTTTAGTCGAAAAAGCTGTCAATCCACAAATAATCCTACAATTATCAAGGTTATCTGTTAACAATAATTTTCAGTATCCACAAAAATCAGAAGAACTACAGAATTGAATGAATTATTAACTCAAATTCATGAAAATGAAATTTACAATAACCCATTTGGTATTTCCTACTTAAACACTTTCTAGTTATTGATTCCATTATTTTAAGGGACGGCTGAGGAAATTTGACTATTTATACCTCTGCTTAAAATTAACAAAAATCTCTCAAAGTCGTTCGATTTACGAAATATGTTAAAAAATAGGGTCACGGTTCAAATTTCGCATTGTACGTAAATTCTATTAGGGTTTTTTTATGTTGGTACATACGTCTCGAACATATGTTCACAGTTTCAGCTGTTTAGCGTGTTTAGTTTTTTGCTGAGAAGCATAAAAATTGAAGTGTTTTGCGTGTTCGTTTTGCGTGTTCGGCGAGTTTCAGCTATCAAAAAAATTGGCAGTGGCATACGGTGATTGTACTCTGAGTCAGAAAAATGTTGACGAGTAGTACAAGATTTTCACAGAACGTCGAGGAGATATGAATGACGACGCTCGCCCTGGACGCTCCAGCACATCAACAACCGATGAAAATGTTGAGAAAGTGAAGAAAATTGTTATGGAGAAGTCGAATCGCTATTAGAGAAGTTGCTGAGGATGTCGGCATATCAACTGGCTCATGCCATGCAATTTCTTTGGAATTTCAGGCATAGAGTGTGTGGCAGCGAAGTTCGTTCCAAAGTTGCTGAATTTTGACCAAAAACACAATTCATTGATCATCAATTCATGACATCAAAACCAAAGTCCAATCGTCCCAATGGAAGATCCCCAGAGAGCCAAGATAAAAAAAAATCACGCCAAGTTCGATCAAATGTCAAGGTTTTGCTCACATTTTTCTTCAATTACTGTGGCGTACTGCTCAGGAGTTCTGGCCACATGGTCGTACTGTCAATAAGGAGTATTATCCTTAAAGTTCGAAATTGTGGAAAAACAATTGGCTTTTGCATCACGATAATGCACCTGCTCACTCGTCATTGCTTGTTGGTAATTTTTGACCAAAAACTGCACTGCAATTATGTCTCAGCCACCGTATTCACCAAATTTCCCCCCCTGTGTGACTTTTTCCGGAGAAATATGAAAAATTCACTTTTTTAACAGATTTCATAGATCTGTATTCGAATTTTTCATAACTTCTTGACCTGGTCCAGTACATCACCAGTGTACTTTCGAAAAATGTTGACTGTAATTAAAACGATTCTATCAGACTGAAAAACTATTTTCGATGCATTTTTCACCCACAAGTATTAATCACAAAGAGAGATTTATATTTTTACAGTTTAGGAATTTAGAAATTGTAAATTTTCTATTGTATTCCATTGATTGTGATTTAGCTCAAAAATAGAATATCCAAATGTTTATGAAAATCTTTTCAAATCATGAAATGTTCATACATTTTACATTTGGTAAAGCTTATTGTTAAATCATCTGAAAATGGAACTTGTGATGATCGACAGTTGATTTGCCGCAAACATACGGCAAACTAACTGTTATAAGAAAACAAGTATAGGTGAGGCACCGGTCAATCTAATCATAACATCTTCAAACATAACTCAACTTCTGACGGAATCAATATTTTTTGTTGTTGTTTTATAATTTCACGAGTGTTGTTATTATCTAATTAACAAGTTTATTTCTATAATAATAATTAATTTTATAAAATAATGAAATTTGGTATTTGTATTAAAATGAAATAGAAATTTTCATTTCCAATCTAAGAGAACAAACTTATTTTTTATTCTCAAGCACAAGACTTTGGATTGAAATCGCTGAACATTATATTCATTTAAAAAACGGCCATTCTCCAAAGGATAAAAACCATTACATCAGATATTAATCAATGAATCGATCAATCAATCAATCAATCAAAATTGATTTATCACCTGAACACTATTGCAATGCATTCGTTAACCAATACCAGGCAACGGTGTTTTGACCCAACATAGGTATCATCAGTGATGCTAGGCTTAACCACGAATGCCATGCTGGACCCAACCGTCCTTAAAAGATAAGTCCGAGGAGTAATCTGCGTAGATCTCTTCCTTACGACTCAAAGATAAATGAGGTAAATGGGGCATAACGGAAAAGACAACACATACAAGAGCTACATTGTTATAACAATGAAATATTTAAAATCTATAGTATTACTAAAATTAAACAATATAGATATCCATAAATCTACAAAGGCTTGAGAAAATTTAGAGCGGCCATCATACATCATTTGGTTCTATCAGAGGTCAAAGCGAAACTGGTACACTTTCCTTACAGCTGGGAAGATGGTAAATACTTTGGAATCATTTTACTCAAACTCGTGGATAGGAAATTTGAATTATGCTCTTCAAAGAAAAGACTGGGATCATAGCGGTTCTTCAATTTCGGAACACCAAGAGAAGTTAATTGGCGCAGTAGTAGAAGGTGGCTGCTAGGTAATATGACCGACAGGACTGTGAAAAGTCATAATACTGCCTAGTGACTCGAGGAGATAAAAAGTAGTCGACCTAGAACACAAAGTTTATCAACACAGCTGTCCATGCCGAGACACTTTACATTGTTTAAATTGAAAGGGCTATATTTTTAGGTGTGAGAATCTCCAATGTTTCAATATGTAAGTAGCTGTTTCAGGAGGGCTTTTTTCAAGCTTGCTCATGATCTACATCTGTGTATAGAGTTACTTCTTTTTAAATTTATTGCTTCCTTCCTTTCTTTGAAAGATAGAGTAGTAGGAAGCAAAAAACTTTCTTTCCCAAAAACCAATCACTCTTAAATTTAAACAAGATTCCTTTGGCTAGAATTTAATCAAATAAGCGAATTAATGTCATTACGATGTCATCGATGACAGGAGTAGATCAAACTCATTCCGTGACATAAAGTCGTAATTTTATGAATGAATTGTATGTTTTTTCTTATATTTTCCAGATTGGTACTGAAGAGACCTTAGGCAAGCGTCTTACGGTGAAACATCGATGTCTACTAGTGAAGATGACAGTAATCCATATAAGGGAATATTTCATCTTTCATTTAGTATATTGTGTAGGAATCCTGTGAATGATATTTGATTCAATTCCACAACGAATGTTTGGAATACAAACTGAGTAGAGGAGAATGTTTTTTGTATAATTCCGTATTCTTATAAAAGTATTTGTCTCGAAAGAATTCGTGTAATTCAATGTTTTTATGAAAGTAGCTAATTCAGGTGGGGTTTTTCTTCCAGTTTGAGCCTGAAAGTAAAACCTATGCATGATCTACACATCTATGTATAGAGTTACTTGTTTGAAATTGATTGCTTCCTTCATTTCTTTGGAAGAATCACACATTTTTGTATCAAGGTGGAGTAGTAGAAAGCCAAAAACTTTCCAAAACTTTACATTGATATTTTCACTGAAGACTTTACAAAACCACAAAACGCATTTCATCATATAATGTTCAATTGAACACACCTGAAGAAGCTATTGTATAGTAAAACACGTGTTGCGGTTTTATAAATTGTTTAATGAAAAGCTCACAATGAAATGTTACTAAAATACTTTATAATAGATTTTCACTAAGTATCGGCCACTTCTATCGCATATCGAAAAGGAACAAAAAATAAGATAAAGGCATTTATCTTATGAAGTTGACGGCTAGTTAGGAGTTGTCGGAAACACTTTCTGAATGTTTCATAGATTTATAAGATGTTGAAAAGGATATATAGAGAAAAGTTTCTGTCACAAAATTTAAAGTTTTACCCCTGTTATTAACTTATGGTAAGTAATTTGAATAGCGTCAATAAAGTAATCAGTCATTTGAGGCATTTATCATTGTCAAATGTTTATAAAAGTGAAAGTAGTTTGATTAATACAGATAAGTATATGGTGTATAGTGTACACATCCAACACACCAATGATCTTTCCAAAATCAGATAATAAACATAAAGCAGGTCTTATGTTATATTGCATACCTGAAATGTAGAACAACATTTCAATCAAATATCCGAAATAGTCTCATAGATAATAGATATTAAATGAACTATTTCATTCATATACCAATCAAGTTACATGAATATTTCATACATTCCAACCAGTTGTTTCATATCTAAACTTGCAACAGAAATGTTGGCTAAATGAATGCTGAATTTCATTAGTTCGGACTTTCATTGAATAATACGACTCTACTATGAATCAAAATCTATGAAAGAACAAAGAAAATTAGAATGAATAGGTGAAATATCAATTATATTAAGCAATAAAACGTGAAATGAAAACAGTCATCACCCGAAGCCGATTGTGGATACCAATAATCGAAACGTCGTGAATTAACTTGACTTGAAACCTTTTCGAATTTTTTTAATAAATCTCAATTCAAATGAATTTAAATTTTTTGCTTATTTCAATTTTTTTTTCCCTTTTTACTCTGTAGTCATTGTCATAGTAGTCACATTAGACAATGAATTCGGAACTAATGAAATTCACCATGAAACATAATAAGGGGAGAAAGCCATAACATAAGCATCTTGTGAAAAAAGATTGTACCTATAAAATGCCTATAATAGTGAAAGAATTGCACATGCAACATAATAGATTGGGGGTTCTTTATACGTAGCAGAATAGAGAGAATGTCGAATCATTGTGGAAGAGAGGTGCTCCTAAGTCTGTATTATGCAACTATTGGCTGTCACTTGCGTTATGATTCAAAGAGCTGGAAATACTCACAGTTGCTGGTCTGTATATATATA
>WOGP01002381.1:0-10498 GCA_015342065.1 Leptinotarsa undecemlineata | reverse complement strand
ATCATCTGAAGATCTTGATCTGCCAATGTCCTCTCTTTCATGAAACAAAATATAGGGTGTCTCCAGAGGCTCCAATAAATTCAAGACATCGTCAGAACACTTAATGACACGACTATCGTCAAACTTGTACCAGTCCGTTTCGTCTCTGACCAATGCGTAATAATGACTAGATTCAACGCCAGAACCACAGTGAACAATTACTGCATGAAGATCATAATAGTTAAAAAAATCTGTTTAAAATCTGTTTTTCCGTTAACCAGTTGTCGCTCCCCTACGAACGACAACCCTCAGAAATCGAAACTTGCGCGAGCTAAGGATTAACGAGGTCTTACCGTTTAACGTGTGACTCCTAACACGGGTTGGACGATAGCAAGTAAAGATCGATCGTTCAGACTAGGGCTTGAACCACCGACCAACACGGCAGACAATTCGAGTGAATGAACAAAGCATCCACGTCGAACCGCTTGGCTACAGACCGACTACTAGTGGTCTACTATATTGAAGAGTTCATCTATTTCGAATCTTCGTAAGAGATTGGTGCTTCCGTCAGAGGTTGAGTCATGTTTGAAGATCATCAGTGTTATTAGATTTAGTGGTGATTCAGCTATACTTGTTTCCTACTTACTTGTCAGTAAGTTTGGTGCATGTTTGGCAATAAAGTTGATCATCTCCCGTTAAAAGTTCTATTTTAATTTTTAATATTTAACAATAAGCTTCCAAAGAACTAGTTATCAGTCATTTTAGGAAGCGCTAGTTGAATTTCCAGCAAATCACATACGTTTTTGCTATCTCTTGAACATTTACTACAAAGTAAACAAGTGAAAATTTTTTCAGCAAATGATCTACAAACACAAGGCGGGATAGAGTGTACGGAATCATTCAATCCAGAGCATCAGGAGTATTGTTTATGCTATTTTTTGCTCACGAAGAGTGTTCAACAAGAACCCCAAGAATTCGAAGCAATCCTCTTTTGTTGTCCTAACGAGTATCTAGTGGACTTCAAAGACTCCAGGAAATCGGTTGGTGGGAAAAATGATACATTTTACGAGACTGCAACTGCATGATCAATTGTTTGTGTTTAGTGAATAAGTAGAAAATATTCTCGTTCTTCGTTAAAACCTTGTTCTTGAAATGCTTTGTCATGAACAACATTTGTGAAATGCTATTCATATAACAAGTGTTTCCTAAATTATCTAATCCAATTTTCTTTTCAAGATTTTCAGAACAACTGTCTACTGATTCCTAAGGAAAAACATGTTTCACAGAATATGTATCAGAACCGTTTCTCAAGCTGCAATCGATCCTTCCGAGTGATTGAGGGTTTGGTAAGTCCATTGACCGCACTGAAAAACAAGAAGGTGGATCAATCACTTTCGAATCAACCTCGATAGGAGACTGATGAATATACACAATAATTCTGAACTGAACAAAAGTATTATTATAAAATCCCCACCTCAACGAAATTTTATTAAATTTTTTCTCCAAACACAGGATTCAATCAACGCCATTTTCAAGAGAGTTTGTGGCCCTTGTACACCTTCAAAGGCGGTGAGTTTGACGATACGAAAATCAAACTTCAGTGTAAATCACTCACATAATCCTCAAATTGGATATTTTCTCTCAGCACCTGCAGCAGCAAGATAAGAAATGAACACGCCCTTCCTAATAAATCTACCCGCTCGCTATTTCACGGTCACAGATCGAGATGTAGAAATATGAAAAATTATTGTGTAAAGGGAGCCTAAATGACTTGATAATTCCACAAAATAGTTTACCACTTTAGTTTCATTAAATGGCAAGGTAAACAAGTACGGCCTTTGTATAAACAAATCAAAATTATTTAATAATTAAGACTCAAACTACTTTCTCTGAAAAATAATGTTTTCCCTAATAATGCATTTCTTGAACTCTTGAGCTGTTCTGATCACTTGCCATTACATCTAAAGTAAATTGAATTGGATCATTACAGAAAACCCTGTGGTGAATACAGAGAATCTGAGACATTTTGCTCTAATCATCCAAATCGAAGTGCCGAATTTAAAATAAATTTAACTTCGTTATATTTACCGGCATGACTCACCGAAATTTTAAGTATATATACAGAGCAAGCCATCAAAAACCTACCTACCTGGTAAACTAGTTTAGAAAATATGGGGCTTTGAAATGCTTAGGAAATAACCTCAGTTACGTTGGCAATAAAGTTTAGCAATATTTCGTATTTTCTAGTCTCTTTCCCGAAACAGTGAAAATTGTATTTTGAAGACATCATGAATATTTGAAATGACGGATATTATAGAAAATAGTGGAAACTAAATAAAAAATCGGAGCAGGGGGCGGTATACTTTTGTCAACATTTTAATCAGACACCCTGCTACCTTTATATTTTGTTGTAGTGTTAACAAAGAGAAACGAAGAAATACAGCAGTGACGAAATCAAAAAACCGGCCGTCGGAGGCGGTACAAATCCACCAATATTTTTATTAGAGTCTCTGCCACCTTCATATTTTCTTATAGTAGTCATCACTGGAAATAAAGAAATATGGCGGAGGTGAAATAAAAAATCCAGCAATATTTTTATTAGAGACTCTGCTACCTTCATATTTTGGAATAGTGTTGAGAAATGGAAATAAAGAAATATGACAGAGGTGAAATTAAACAACCGGCCGTTGTGGGCGGTACATATTGAGCAATATTTTCATTAGAGATTTTGCCACCTTCATATTTTGGTAAAGTGTTGAGAAATGGAAACAAAGGAGTACGTCAGGGGTGAAATCAAAAAACCGGCTGTCGGGGGCGGTACAGATCCAGCAATATTCTTATTAGAGACTCCGCCACCTTCATATTTTGGTATAGTGTTGAGAAATGGAAACATAGGAATACGTCAGAGGTGATATCAAAAAACTGGTCGTCGGGATCGGTAAAGATCCAGCGATATTTTAATTAGAGACTCTGCCACCTCCATATTTTGGTATAGTGTTGAGAAATAGAAACAAAGACATATGTCAGAAGTGAAATTGAAAAACCGGGCGTCGGGGGCAGTACAGATCCAGCAATGATGTCTGAATATGTCTGGCGAAGAGTAAACACATCTGTTGTGAGCTCCGTGTTTAGGTCGAAAAGAAAGTGGTTAAATTTGGGCTAAAAAAGTGAGGTTTTTTCAACATACTATCTAGACTGTGATAAATAATTTGAAGTAGTGACAATGGTGATTACACGTGAAATTAAGGAAGAAATAAAAAATTCCGTGAGTACAAGTATTCATGCTATTTTAAAAGAGGAGAATTTCATTGAACAAATTGCACAAAAAGTCTCGGACAGTGTAGCAAAAACTGTCAGTATAAAAATTGCTGAAATCGAACAGAAGATTAGTGATATGAACAAAAAAGTTGTACTCAATAGTGCAGTTATTAAGGAGTTAAAAGAAGAAACTTCTATGCTCAAATCAGAAAATGAATATCTCTTACAAAAATACGATGAGATTGATCAAAAGGCTAGATCGCAAAACTTGAGAATTTTTAAGTTAGATGAGAAGCAGCAGGAGAATTTAGCTGAAGTTGTAATTGAACTTTTTGAAGCACATTTGGCTATAAAAATCAGTAAAGCGGATATACTTATGTGTACCAGAATTGGGAAGAAAAAAGTCGATCGGCCGAGATGTATCTTGCTAAAGTTGGCTACTTTAAGCATTAAGCAAAACATTTATAGCACAAAGAAAATGTTTAAAGGATCGCGTATAGTCTTGAAGGAAGATTTAACTGATAATAGACTCAAACTCATGGAGGCAGCCATCGATAGAACTTCGCTTAGAAGTGTTTGGT
Source organism: Leptinotarsa undecemlineata (assembly GCA_015342065.1). Lineage (NCBI taxonomy): Eukaryota > Metazoa > Arthropoda > Insecta > Coleoptera > Chrysomelidae > Leptinotarsa > Leptinotarsa undecemlineata. The sequence goes on along the minus strand of WOGP01002381.1, from coordinate 6,680 downwards.
CTTATAATGGGAACATTTATGCTTTGAAGGATGGTAAAAAACTTGTTATCAAAAATAAAAATGATCTGAGTAAACTATAATCAACGCTTTCTTTTCTTTTCTAAGAATTTGTATTATAAATTAAACGTGAGCTCACATACTGTTATTTTATCTGAGAGTTATTCTTGTTTATTCTTGCATACATCTTTCTTCTTATAATAAACGAATACTTTTCATTTGTATATATATCTAATATCGGGTGCAAACTAGTTTTGGCTTATTTCATATTGTGAACACAAAAACTCATTTTGCTTTATCATCAACTTTTACCTTACTACAAATAAAGTGTTGTATGTGAACTTTTTTAAATTTCTGAAAATGGTATCCACTATTAGTCATATGTAATGATAAATGAAATGAAAATCGGGCATTTAAATATCAGATCAATTTTTACAGGATTTCATGATTTCAAGGAAATTGTTTTAGATAACAACATTGATATTATGTTATTGTCTGAGACATGGCTAAGTCCGAATACTAAATCTGATGTAGTTGATATTCCTGGTTATACATTCTTCCGCAAGGATAGGATCGGTAGGGGTGGAGGAGTTGCAGCTTATGTAAGGGTATCCGTGAATTGCGTAATCCTGCAGGTAGACATGGCTATGAAAAGTACTGTTGAGTATCTCTTATTGAAAATCAAAAATCGACAACAAAGTTTCATTGTTGGCGTTTTCTATAGACCACCTAGTGCTCTATTGGATGACGTAATACAAGATGTGGATAATATTTTGTCTATGACATATCACACTGCGGATTGGATAACTTGCTTGGGAGATTTCAATGTAAATTTTTTCAATTTAAATAATTCGCTTATGCATTGCTTCGAATCATTTGGTTTTTCACAAATTATCAATGTTGCAACAAGAACTACTAGCACTTCTAGTACATTACTCGATGTTATTTTAGTTTCGGACACTAATTTAGTGAACAAATATGGTACCTTGCCGGTACATGGAATTTCAGATCATGATTTGACATTTTTAGAAGTGAATATTCCTATTTTACACAGCAAACCCAGGATCATCACATATCGTGACTTTCGTCACTTCGACATAATTAATCTTTTAGACGATCTTCATGATCTTCCATGGCACAATGTCATTGCTGAGAACAACCTCGACAAAAAAATTGATATTTTCAATAAACTCATCATCTCGGTATTTGACAATAATGCTCCTTTCGTTCAAAGGAAAATAACTAAACAACCAGCACCTTGGCTAACAGAAAATCTTGTAGTATTGAAAACAGAGAAATAGAGCTCTAAAAAAAATTAAGAGAACAAAAATGAATTCAGATTTTGTTAGGTAAAAAGAACTGAGAAATCTCACACTTTCAGTAACCAGAAGCGAAAAAAAAAGCTTACCTCAATCAAGTACTCCAAATAAAAGACTCAAAAGCATCTTGGAAAACTCTGAGGAACCTTAGTGTTTACTCAAGTCCAGAAAATTCGATTCCTGAGCATTTATCTAACCCTTTATTATTATTATTATTATTCTGCATACAAACATCAATATCAAAAACAATCAATAATGTGGAAATAAATAAAGTAAAATAAATATGTATTACTGAAGATGTCTTGGAATGCAAAACAAGTAATGTCACCTAGTTATCGCTTATCAATCATTAATCCACGATACTTTTTTAGTGTTTCAAATCTTGCGGGCTACTCCTTAGGATCTCTTTTCTCAGTTTTCAAAACTATCAAAATGAGAATCTCAATTGACCAATAAGAGTCGTTAATTGTAAAAATAAATATGGAGATCATTTGAATTATGGTCGTCAAGCCATGAAAACCACCCACTCCATAACAGATGTACTCCACTTTGCGAATAATTTTCCAGACAATTCCATTTTTGATGTCTTACACCTGCTCATATTTGAAGGGTTGGAAAATCGTTATTCAGCACACGACACAAATCCCAGCCCTGTAATCTGTGAAGACACTGACTGAGTTTTTTCCCCCTCCAGGGAGCGACTTATTACACTGCGTCTTTTTATCATTGTATTTCTTAGATATGGAGGGTGGTAATTCCGACAGCGGTCGTAATACGAATATGTAAGTATTTGAGCGAATGAGGAGAGGTTGGTGTTCACAGGACTTGAAGTAATTTCGTAACTTGAGTGGATTTATTTATGTTTCCAGTTCGCGTTGACAGTTTCTTTTTATAGTCGCATATTATCATTGCTAATGAAATGAGGATGATTGATGTATTTAAAAAAGATTTAATAATAATAATGATTGCTTTCATTAATAGGAAACAAAATACAAAGAAAAATATATACCGGCCGTATTTTTTAGCTGATACCACTATTGTTATCTCGGAAACGGTAGATCCTAAAAGCACTGTTGAATGGAACAAAAGTTGCCTATTTAGGAATGCAACACACTGGTATTTTCAGATTTATAAAATCATCGACGGTTTCTGAGATATTTTCAAAAAACTGAAAATGAAGTATTTTATTTTTTAGCTCTACCGCCTCCGTTATCAATAATATCAAAAAATTACAAAAACACTTTTTTATTATTTCATGTGTTTTATAATCTGGGTGAACTCATTTTTCAATGCAACGTTTCGTTTATTGAATTTCTTCATCAATATATTTTTTAATTACGGATCTGTATATTTTTTTACACATTTTCGTAGTCATTATAAATATAAGTTCCTTGACATATCATATAATATGTGTTTCTCGACGTTTCTTCCCGAAACTACATCATGCATATTCATTTAACTTTTTGTATGCAATGAGGAATCAAATATGAAACTATTGTTTTAACACATAGATAACAGTGTCGTTAATACATCTCATTTAGAAAAGATAGTTGCGAAAGAAAAAGTAAAGAAATAATAACGGAATGCCTTACGTTACATTTTTTAAGTTAACGTCTCACGCGATATCGCAACAAATGTTCAAATTGTTATCTATCATTTCTTAAACAAATACTTGCTATAGAAGTGATGTGCTTGTTGCAGTTCTCTAACATCTATAGTATGATAGCGATGCAGGCACTCCTTATCAAATCTTTCAATTCTTCAATATTTTCAAAAATTTTTATGAATAGTTGATCTTTTATGGAGCCCCACAAAGAAAATTGTAGAAGAGAAAGTTCCGGTGAAGGTCATTTAATAGGACTATTATTTCCTATCCACCTTCCTGGCATAGTTGTACTGAGAAAATCTCTGCAGTTTCTCCTGCGATGTGGTGGAGCTCCGTCGTGTTGGAAATGCTAATATTTTCATATGAGGCTGAGTGGCAGTTATTCTAATAACTCAATTAGAGTCCCTGATAAGAAATCCAAGGATAATTCTCCGGTCAGAGATGTTTAAAAAAGTGGGGGCCAATAATTTCATTATCGAGAACACCAAGCCATGCGTTAACATCATATATCTATGAATCATCCATTATTGGTAAAAGTACTTTCATCACACCACAATTTTTTTTACAAATTTCATTATCTTGGCGCAATTTTCTGATGAGACATTAAAAAAAAAATTGTCCTGCTGCAGTCCGTTGAACGCGAATGATGAACTTTCCTGACTCGTTAAGGCTTGAATTTATTTTTACTCAAAATTTCCCTTACCTACGTAGTGGATATGGCCGAATTATCAGCAATGTCCCTCTGAGATACTTCCTTGTTCTCAAGGTGTTTAATTATTTTTCACAAATCCCAAATCAAATTGATGCCACTTTTTCATTATTGTGAATCTTCTTTGAACTCACTGAAAACGCCGATTTCATTATCCCCACCACATTCAGTAACCATACATTTTCTTTCGGAAGGTTTTCCAAAATATCCATAATTTCGTAAAGAATTTTCGATTCGTTGAAAATATCTATGATTAGGTTGTCGTCGTTCAGGATACACTTCCCGATACATTGCTAGAGATTTGGTAGCATTCCTCAAACATCTCAATATACAAAAAGCATATCCACTTTTTTGTCATTGGAAAATTTCATATTTCTCCCTTAAAATTGCACAACGATTTGGATAATTTTCATTTTATGTGTAGCAATTAACTTGACTTTCGCATTCATGTATTTCATGGCTAAATTCAAAAAAAGAAATTTTCTCTCATAATATATCTCCTGAAAATCATCTATGACTTTTTTAATACAGTATTTTTATTGGTTGATTCTTGATATACTCATTTTCTGAACAGAAATTTTTGAGTAGCTACAAATTTTCGAAAGATATTTGGAAGTTATGAATGGCTTGGTATTGATACAAAGATAATTGGTCTCTCTTCTTCAAGACGACCCTGACAGAAATTTTGTTGTACTTCAGTGAATACAAATATTTATAATCTCAATGAACGTCATTGTCGACAGGAGAACTCTGTATTTCGAAAATTCAAGCTCTTTATAAAAAATTATACTGATGATGTGGTTTCGGGAAGGAACGTCCAGAAATATATATGTTGTGATATATCAACGAATTTTAAATTATAATGACTACGAAAATGTATAAAACATTATACTGGTACATATTTAAAAAACATATATTGATGATGGAATTCAATGAACGAAACGTTGCATTGAAAAATGAGTTCACCAAGATTATAAAGCACATGGAATGAAGCAAAAAGTTTTTTAAATACCTTTTGTTCCACTTAAACGTCTAGTAATCACTGTCCTAAACATCTCCTGATGTCATAGAAAATTTTTTTTATCACACGTGACAATCCGTTTTAAAAAAGGTCGTTTTGGTTGCGTATAAACAAAGAGGAACACAGTTCATAACGTGAAAATTTATGTCGATCGTTCAAATCGTGGGGCACCCGATTTTCGAACTTTTTGGCTTTCCAATATGTTTCAAACCATCAAAAACCGCAAGGAAGCTGATGCCTCGTTCTTCAGCCATCTTACGCACTATTTGTGATGGATCAGACTCCAACAATGTCCTTTAATCCTCGTTCTGGTTTTGTGTAGGTTAACCTCTTTGGGGCTCATCTTCCAGGCGGAAATTTCCAACGTCGAACAGCGCGTTCATTATCATTGTTAAATGCATGTTTAATATTTTAGTCTATTTCAGCGCTTTGATTCAATTATAATTCACAGTGAAAAATTGAACAAAAATATCTCAACGACATCGTATAATAGGTAATTAGCTGAAAAGTGGCAAAAAATTCGAATTTGGAAAAAGTTAACAGCTTCAATGTATAGAGTATAAAATTCTCTATCATCAGTATACAACACAACACAGTAGAATACAAATTTATCGGATTATGGAGCTACAGAAACACATGATATCAAACAAACAAAACTTTTGAAACAACATGATAGGTAGTTAACTTGCGAACACTTTCTGGACTCTCTTATGGAAACAAAAGTATTGTAGTATGAGCAAACCTATACAATTATGTATTCTCAAAAATATCATCATTCAATATTATCTAATGAATGACACAAACTCCAGAAATATCAAACTAAAAATTTTCCAGCAACAATCATTTTCTCACAGTAATTGTCTAATATATCTGAGAAGTATAGACAAATAGTGGAACAAAAGTGACTATCTGAGGTTCAATCTCCTTCAATCTTCATACTGTTCCTCTAATACGTACAACCTCGGATCTGGCATAGTTCAATAATTTTTCCAAGCGAAACACGATGCAAACAAGGATTTCCTCGACCATTCTCATCACATCTCATTTAATAACATTCGCAGCAACTGACACCGCAATTTTATGTTGGCTCTATTTCACCCTTTTCCCATTCGCTTCATGAACGTAGTAACGGGAAGGATGCGAAATGGAAAGTGCAGATTGTTGCTCGTAATGTATTAAAAATGTTGGGTGCTACTTCATGATTCAATTACATATCAGGGTAAAATTCATCAGATAAGACTTCGTGAAGGAAATTTTCTCCAGAGTAGCAATTATTCATTCACCCTCAATATTTTCCTCACAGAAAACATGTTAATCTCGTAAACAGAACAATTTTTAACAAATGAACATACTTCAGAGAGATATTAGAGTTCATCAGCTCTTTCATAAACTACAAATCACGATTTGATCTCTACAAACTTCATTTGAAAAATATATCACGAAATGTTTCGCTAACACAGTAGCTTCATCAATAGTAATTTGAATACTTCAAGTTGCTTCTTACGCTAGTATTTATATACTACTTGTAAACATAATTGAAACTACCTCCAACAAATTACCTAAATCTCTACAATTCTCATATACCTGTGGTACCTCTTCAATTATGATTACCTGAAGCATATTACCTCAATTATACACTCTTATAACACAAGTTATTCCTCTCTTTGTTCTTCAACCTCGTGGCTTTTACCGGTAATCCATAACTTTGAAACAATTAACGATTTTTAGAAAATGTCAATGTAATATTCTTCTTTGTATCATGTGAAGAGTCAACTTCTTTTAATTTGTGACTTGTTTATTGAATTGACACGTTTTATTTATTTAAATATAACATTTTTTTCGACATGGTCAACCTCACTTACACTTTTCCCTGAAGATGATAATAAATTTTATCGAAATATTGAAATACCTGAAATACCTCAGCAGTTTGAGGAGTGCCAGATGATGACAGTACTACCAGCTGTCGAAAGCGCTCGCAGATAATTAATTACAATTAAAGAGAATTCATTCAAATCCTTTATTATACAT